>PVIJ01014374.1:0-41085 GCA_004024925.1 Scalopus aquaticus | reverse complement strand
GCGCGCGTGATCACTAAGACCATTGGTCGAGCCAGTTTGACCTTTACCCTGATTGGAGCAGCCCAATAGCACAGTATGAGGATTGGTGGAAACATTGTATATAAGCAGAACAATAAAGAGGTTGGAGAGACCAGACCATTTTGAAGTTCACCTCTGGGTCGCGTCTCTTTCCTGCTGGACGGGGAACCGCGCGCGACAATGCTAATAAACTAATATATCGGAGATCTTTTAATTACTGGAAGTTTCCTGCTTTGTAATACGTCGTTTTACTTTTTCTAATAAAATGTCCTCTGTTAAGTTGTTTAGCATGATTGAAACTGTTAGAATTGTTGCCTAACATGCTTACATGGAAAGACTCTATTGGATATCTGAGTGGAATGCCAGTTAAAATTTCTCTTAATTTAGGATTAGCTTCACAGAGAAGTCTGGGCCCATGACACCATGGCACTTTTGACATAGAATAACTTACTATCCTCTCGTAAGGCCAAGGTGAGGAAATGGCACTGCCTTGCTCAGACTTTACCTTGTGCTTGTGGATTTGCAGAGGAGGTATTGCATAGAGCATCGAAGAATAAGTGGATTTAGTATATGAGATTCTGCCAGTGAACTTGAATATGAGGTAGGTCAATTAGGAGTATATAATTCAATTAGACATTAAGTCTAATTGAAAAATGGAGATTGTGATTTTATCATTGTATAACATGTAGAGTGTCTCGGTGATTCTCTGGGGGCAGGAGAGGAGGGAGAGGCAACAAACATCACAACACAGTCTAGAAAGTGAATGCCCTTTGAGTTGGTGGCTCTTTAGTGTCAACAATATGGCTTATAAGAGTACATGTATTCATGTTTTTATATCACTTAGACATGATTTTTGTGGAAATTCTTTTGAAAGTGATAAGATGTTATGTAACTATGATCAACAATAATATTTGGAGATAGTCAGGCCTTGTATAGAAACCTGAATTTTCTGATGAACAATTAATTAGACCTATTCTTTCCTTCCTTAATATTTTTGTTATATGTAAAATGGTATATATTTTGTCCCAGTCACTATCATTGTCATAGGTTGTGAGGAGATAGCTATCAAAAGTAGTATTGAAATCGGGCAGACAGGGTGTTCCGTCCTGCCATGGTCGCCAACTGAAATAAGGGTGGACAGGGCACAAATGCCCAGGCTCTGAGGCAAGAGCCACCAAAAAGTCCCAAAAGGCCAAAAGGCCAAAAGAACAAAGGACAGCGCCTGAGGAGAGAACAGGGCACTGTCTGTGATTCTCACCCGTGCACAATTGCAAGAGACTTCAAGCTACGGGAACAACAAACACGGGGTTTATTTTACAAACAGGGGAAAGAGAGAGCTCACTGCATCCTCAGTTGGCAACCACGAAAGGACTAGACATCCGTGGTTGATCAGCCCAAGGATCTTAACCTTGCGTTGTTCACCTTAAAGCGCAAAAACAATTGCAAGATAACTGACAGGATTTGATTTGGATTAACATGGGTTCAACTGTTAGTTTGGGAGGTTCTGCTTCTCCTCCACCTCCTTCTCCTGCTTTGTCTGTCATTGGGGTTGGCAAATATTGTAAGGTCTGGTGTGAACAGGGTAATGTTAGTACTATTGGAATTCATATGGGCATATAGCTGGAGTCCACTTACTGGTACAAATTTTGGATTTTTGGTTCTGGGTTTCCTCTTAGGTATAGTAATACAAATGCTATTTGTTGGAAAGGGAGATGATACTGTAAAAATGCAAGAGCAGATAGAGAAACTGCAAAAGCAGATACAGGTTGTTCTCCAGAGATTGGATTTGGGGAAGTTGGATGTTCATTTGATGGCCCAGAGGAAAGGCAACCAGCCTTTCCCTGATAGTGGTAATAGGGAGGCACAGGAGGAGGAGGACCGCCACTTAATGGAAACTTTGAATCCACCAGTGGAAAATCCCTCCTATGCGGCCAGTGTACCTCCTGAGGAGGCCGTGAAGGCTCCGTCAGCCTCACCTACTCAGAGCAATAAGACCTCCCCTTCTCGTACTAGACGAGGCACTCAGTTTGGTCAAGGGGATTGCTCTGGAGCAGGACAGTTCCCTCTTCGTCAATTCCCAATGGGGGGATTAAACGAACGGGGTCAGCCTGCTGGGTATTATTGGTCCTATAACCCTTTTTCCCCAGAGGATGTCTTAAACTGGAAAAGCTCTGTCCGTTCATATCGGCAAGACCCTCAAAAGATGGCAGATTTGTTTGCTTCAATTTTTGCCTCCCATCGCCAAGTTGGGCAGACATACAATCTATGTTAAATACATTGCTCACTTGTGATGAGCAAAGGATGGTCTTGGGAAAAGCTAGGGAAGAAGCTGGTCTCTCCACTTGGAGGATGTAGGTAAACCAAGCTTGGAGGAGGCAGTTCCTTTGGTTGACCCTAGCTGGGATCCAAATGATGGGGACATGGAAATGTTGAAGCACTATCAAAAGTGCCTGTTAGTAGGACTAAGACAGGGGATCCCAAAAGAGTTTTGGGAAAATCCTTGAAGTACATCAGAAGGTTAACGAAGATCCTTCTGCGTTCTTAGAAAGAATTATGCAAGCATACAGCAGATACACAGATGTAAACCCTGATGCTCCTGAAAACGCAAGAATGGTAAATATGACCTTTATTGCCCAGAGTACTCTTGATATAAGGAGGAAGTTAACTAAGATTGAGGGTGCTGTAGAAATGACTCCTTCCCAGTTAGTAGACATTGCATTTAAAGTCTACAATGGGAGAGAGGAAAGGAGACCTAGGCCTGCGATGGTATTTGTGGAAAAAGAGCACAGCACAGAGTTCAGAAGGAAAAAGAGAAGAACAGATTGGAGGGGGGAAAGAGAAGAACAGAAGGAGAAGGGGGAAAAGAGAAGAGCAGGAGAAGACGAGGATGACGCCAGCCCCCAGGAGAAGAAAGACGACGGTTCCAGACTCCAAAGAGAGAAGAAAGAAGTACATTCCTGGCCTCCAAGGAGGAAAGAAGAAAAGAAGCGTCCAGCAGCCGCCCTCCGAGGAGGAAGAGAAGCCGAAGGACTCTGCAGAGACTGGGTCTCCGGTCCTGTCTCTGATGTAGCCTGAAAGGAGCCCCAGAGGTGGGCCTGGTGTCTCAGAGACCTGTTTGTTGGTCTAACCCAACACATCCCAAAGAGCTGCCATCCCTGATGTGTTCTGGGTGAGGTGGCCCCCACTTGAGGATGCAGTGAGCTCTCTGTTTCCCCCGTTTGTTTGTTGTTGCTGCTCCTGCAGCCTGAAGTCTCTTGCAATTGTGCATGGGTGAGACCCACAGACAGTGCCCTGTCCTCTCTTCAGGCGCTGGCCTTTGTTGTATTTGGCCTTTTGGCCTTTTGGGACTTTTTGGTGGCTCTTGCCTCAGAGCCTGGGCATTTGTGGCCCGTCTGCCCGATTTCAGTTGGCCACCGCGGCCGGACAGAACACCCCATCTGCCCGATTTCAGTTCGTGACCACGAAGGGACTGGACACCCTGTGTCCAGCCTGATTTCAGTATGAGTTACTGTTACACTTTATGCATGTTACTTAAAAGAATGAAACTAACACTTACAGAGGGCTTAGAAAACATTTCGGTCATTTAATCCTCAGGAAAATGCTACAATAAAATGTGAATTTTAGAGCTACAGAGCTGATGCATTGCTATCAAGACTAGTCAAGGAGTAATAGTTAGAAAAGTGATTCAGGGGGCCTCCCTGGTGGCGCAGTGGTTAAGCGCTGCGCTGTGGAGCTGTCGGCAGCTGCGCGAGTTCGACGCCTGGCCAGGGAGATTCCCACACGGCGCTGCAGACCTCTCCTGCCTGGCCCACTGCTCCCCTAAGCAGTGTATTTCCCTCTGTTTGCCTGCTTTGCTCCCCACTGTCTCTGATGAACCCTCTTGCCACCCCATGCCTCTGGCCTGTGCCCCAGCTTGTATGCACAAATAAGTAAATCTTTAAAAAAAAAAAAAGTGATTCAAGCCCAGGTTTGTGTGACTCCAAGTTTTGCTCTTTTTACTACAACCTTTATGGCATTGTGTTTAGTTGCAGAAGATTAGATAGTGTGATGTGGCTTTCCTCTTTAGAGCTCAACCTTAGTCCATATAAACATAAATCTTATAAATAGTTAATGTTAAATACTTTCCTACTTTCCACTGGAGGCAGAAAAAGCAATTTCTAATTGATTTAATGCATTTTAAGACATGTTTTACCAGCAGCATAGTTTCAGTTGTTTATGTCAACTCGGGTAGGCTGTAGCATCCACTTTCAGGTAGTTGATTTTTTTTTCTCTTCAGCATAAATTTATATATTTTGTACTGATAAATGACACAGTAGATAGATTTTTGAGCTAGGTTGAAGATTACTACTTCTTCCCGTGATCTATGAGTAACTGGCTATCAGGGGACTGAGTAAAATATTTCTTATGTCTCAAATTCAGGGAGAAGGCCATAGTCAAGGAAGCAAAAGGTGAGTTATGGACATCTAATGACTCACCCTTGTTCCTCCAAGCTATCTGTGCTATGTATTGATTTAGTGTTCCAAACCAGGAGAATGTGTGCTGTGAACACATGAAGTTTTCTTCCAGGAACACATTTATCATGTGTCTACTGTGACACATGGTAAATAGGGTACATATTTATGAGAAAGATAATGTTAAGAGTTTTCACCTGTAACTTCCGATTACATTATAATAGATGTCACTCATATGTTTCTAATCTTGTTGTATTTAGATTGCAGACCTAAATAAACTTACCTATTTATTTAGGTAGGAATATTAATAACACACTAGTTATATTAAATAGTAGATATGTGAAATGACAATTTATCACCTGTATTAATATTCCACAATGTGAAATTTCTACTTGACCCATCTACATCTTATTTTTTCTTAGGACATAATCTCTATCTCTGTTCACTCTATGGAATAATGTTTTTTGTCTAAACTTCCAAAATGCCCAGTTTACTATTGAACAGGAAGTAGGAAATGGAATCTTCACTGAGATTGTCCCATGTCCCACTGACTCATCTCTTTTGATGGTGGACAAAAAAGTAGGCATAGGCAGAGGGCAGAGAACAAATAGTTGCTGAAGCATGGCATCTGAAGGTAAGTGATGTAGAGCTTTTAGGTCTTTATCTTAATTTAGGAGGTGTAGGAAAGAGGGATGGGAGGAATGGAGAAGATTCAGCCAAAAATAATTGAAAAGACAGAAACTTATTCATAACTATTAGATTCAAGCTTAGGGTGAGAAATAAACATAGAAATAATAGAATAGAAACATATAACACTTTTAAAGTTAACACTAATTGAATTTTAAATTCGATTTTAGAGGGGAAACAGAGTGGTTAGATAGTTTGCCCACATTTACACAACTAGTAACTGATAGAACTTGAATTTCAATCCTGGCAATATGAATTGTAATTTATAAATGAAGCATTAAAAAGTACATAAAGCAAGATAATTCATAGAGATGGGACCCAGGAACCAAGGGAATAAGGGGGAGGGTGGGAAAGGCTGCATTACAAAAAACTGTCAGTGGGTTAATTAGAGTTTACTAACGTCAGAGCGCTTTGTGTATGTCAGTTTGTTTAATCGCGCTAACAGTTCTATGAGGTAGGTACTGCTCTATTTCCAGATGAGGACACTTGATAGATAGTAAACACCACCTTCTCTTGCACTGTTACACCTCAACGGCAGGCTCTGGAAAAAGATAAGGAAGCAAGACTGAAGGAGACTTGGCAACAGAACGAAGCAGGGTAAGGTAACCAGGCTCAAAGAGAAAAGCAGGAAGTTTCCCATTTAGGCAGCTGTGGGCAGCTTTCAAATCTTCTCAGCTCGCCCGCCTAGCGTCACAAAGCCCGCCCCTCGGTCATAAAGCCCCGCCCTCTTCCGTGGCTGGTCGCAGAGCTCTCAATACTTCCCTCCTTTTTGACCCCGCCTACTCCGCCTAGCATCATTTCCTGTGCGCTGGATGCTAATTGGTCCAGCGGTCGGAAGTGAGGGCGGGCGGTGGGGCCGTTGCCGCAGTGACAGTGCTGGGGGAGTCCGAAGATGGCGGCGTCGCGTCGCTCTCAGCATCATCACCACCATCATCAACAACAGCTCCAGCCCGCCCCAGGGGCTTCGGCGCCGCCGCCGCCACCTCCCCCCCCACTCAGCCCCGGTTTGGCCCCCGGGACCACCCCAGCCTCCCCGACGGCGGGTGGCTTGGCCCCTTTCGCCTCCCCGCGGCACGGCCTAGCGCTGCCGGAGGGGGATGGCAGTCGGGATCCGCTCGACAGGCCCCGATCCCCGGACCCGGTTGACAGTACCAGCTGTTGCAGTACCACCAGCACGATCTGTACCGTCGCCGCCGCCCCCGTGGTCCCGGCGGTTTCTACTTCGTCTGCTGTCGGGGTCACTCCAAACCCAGGCTGCGGTGGCAGTAACAATTCACCGTCGTCCTCCTCTTCCCCGACTTCTTCGTCTTCCTCCCCATCCTCCCCTGGATCGAGCTTGGCGGAGAGCCCCGAGGCCGCCGGAGTTAGCAGCACAGCAACATTGGGGCCTGGGACAGCGGGACCGGGGCCAGGGGTCCCAGCAGTGAGCGGGGCCCTACGGGAACTGTTGGAGGCCTGTCGCAATGGGGACGTGTCCCGGGTAAAGAGGCTGGTGGACGCGGCAAACGTGAATGCTAAGGACATGGCCGGCCGGAAGTCTTCACCCCTGCACTTCGCTGCAGGTCAGAGACTTTTGAATTGTTTATTAAGGTTTATTCCCGTGTTGGGAACGGGGGTCGGGGAAGGGAAAGAAGAGAAATTGTGTTGGAGCAATATGGGGGCGTGGTTATGACTCCTAGGCACTTCACCCGACGTCGGGAGGTTCTTTTCTTAACCTAGTGCCTAGGTGACGGGGGCGTGGTGGTGGTGGTGGGGGCTTGTGTGAGTACGTTCTTGTTAATATTTATGTAATTATACTTGCACTCATCTCCAGTCCCCGTGTGGGGGGTAGGCCCTAGATATGAGTACACTAACTTTTTCAGTTCCGAGTGTGTGAGGAATAAAGTTAAATTTGGGCAGGCTTATAGTGGTTTTGTTTGCTTGTTTATTTCGTTTTTGAGAGAGTATGTCTCTTGACCACAGGCTAGACCAAAAGATGTGTAATGTAACTCAACAAGTGTTTAGATCTGTTGTAGTCTGAGTAAACCAGTGAAAGACGTAAATGAAGTTTGTGAAACTTTTTTCTTTTCTCAGGAATTCTGCAATATAATTTACTAGATCAAAATATGCTTGTATAAAACAACTGCAGAAGAATATTTGGGGGCACAGTGTGATGATAGAAGAAATGTAGGCTTTGAAGTTTTGGACACTGCTCATTATCTGACAGTTTACTTTGTCTTGGTTGCCTTAGTTTTCTCATGGGCAAAAAAAAAATAGTATTCTAACGTTGGGTGAAGATTTAATGAGAAGCATCTTGCACATAGTTCTCAAAAAAAGGGCCTAACATCTTTTCTCTTTTTTTGAGCAAGTAATAGATCCTCTTATTTCAAAAAACATCTCGTGTATTTTTCTTTTTTTAATTAAGTTTGACAATGGCATTGAAAAAACACCTAGTTTATTTTTGTAAAGTACTGAGAAATATAAAACAAAAAGAGAGGCCCATAATTTCATTGCCTGGACACTTACTATTAATATTTTAAAAATAAAGGCAATAATGTTACATACGTTAGAAACATTACGTTAGATATGTATATATTATATGTACGTTATAGAATACAAATAGAACAGAAAATCACAAAATGAAAAAGCACTAACACAAACATGGAAGATAATATGCCAAAGGTAACGTCTGAAGTTTTTGCTGTGTTTGTAATAGATGTCACTCTTTCAGTTCTCTCAAAAATAAAGCATGTTAAGAACTTATTCTATGTATTATTTTCATCAGAACTTGAAAGATACTGTTACCCTCATTTTACAGATGATAAAATTTAATAAGCCCGAATTCACACAGAAAGTAGTGAAACCTGGATTTTTGCTCAAGACAGTTTGATTTTAGAACTCTTAAAATCCACTATTATAATCTATACCTAGGATAAAGTTACTTTTCTTTTTTGTGAATATTCATGGTGGAGGATTTCTACAGCCACAGTATTTTGGGGGAAGAAGTAATTAGGAGTATGGGCTCCAAGAGTAGAGTTTGCACATTTTCTGTTGTAGTCTCAACTTAGAAATTTATCTTATCTGGTGTCTGTCTCTGTCTCTGTCTCTCTCACACACACACAGACACACAACTGATCAAAGTTTTTAGAAAACAGTCCTTCCCTTAATACCCGTGTGTACTCTTACTCATTTCATTTTTACAAATGCAATTTGGGACCCATTAGTGGTCATGACCAGCAATATTAAAACACTGAAAATCAATATTAGGTCACTGGGTCCATTCTTGATGTATAGACCATTATGCACATAGTGAATTGAACTACAAACAGCCTTCCATCTAACTAGATCTTTGCTGAAGGGTGTTGCTTATTTTAGATGAAATAATCCCTATCTTTAGGGATTATGAAAGTTCTACATCAGATGTAAATCAACCAGAATTGTTACTCTTACATACTTTATTTCAAAGTTGACTGTTTTAACACATCATTACACAAATCTTGTCCTTTGCCTTACTGCATTAAATTACTAGTAGATGATCATTGTTTGTGTAATAATGAATTCTTTAGGATTAGTCATATATAAAATAGTGCTTGTTTTTCAAATCACTCCTTTTTGACAGAGTACTTTAGATTCTACTTTAGAGTTTTATGTGTACACAGAAACGCTAGGATACAAACATAAAATGGCCCTCTTATTATGTTCTAGTTATGTGAACCTAACCTTGATCTGATACTTTTAGAAAAATTTTATTTTGGTTCTGTTGTGGATAAAAGATAAAACAGCAACAACAGACTCTCTGTGGTATAAAAACAGAACTTTTAGTTAGTTTACCATACTTTCATGTTTGTATACATAGCTTAAAGTATTGTTACTATAGTTTCCTCATTGTATATAAGCCAAGTACTTAAATAGTAATTTTCAGCTATTAGTTGATTAGAATGCTAGTCACTGAATTGTTATGGAATAGCTGTTTTAAAGATAGAAAATTGATACCATCTTCTGGGTGGAAAAATTATTAATTGACCTTTATTTGTTCCACAAGTATTTTATTACTTACTGTGGTCAGGTATTAAATAATTGACACAATTTTGAAGTGGCATCTGGTATCTAGCCTTATGGAGCTTACAGGTTAGTGGTGTAGATTAAACAACAGTAACAAAACTCCATAAAGTGTGTAGAGTAGAGTATAAGAAAAATACGTTATACTGTCTGTCAGAGCAAGTAATAGGGGCTTTTCTTTTTTAGACTAGAATCGAAGCATGAGTCTGGACTAGCCAAACAAACATTGGGAGAAAGAATGTGCCTTTATTTCCATTTGAAATTTGTTGTGTGCCATTCCGTAGAAAGATATGAAACCGCTTTTAAAAGTGATATGAAGTCATATTTAAGTCCTTTTGACTTTTTAAATATAACCATAAGAGTAACCATAATTCTTTCCAGCAGTAGAATTAAGAATCCTTTGTATCCCATCTTGGACTGTGACATTTGTTTAAAATATGGCTTCGAGGTTGAATTAACAATGCAATCATCCCATCCACAATTAGAAACATAATCTTCAGCTTCCATTGTTGATACAGGTTCTCAAAATACTATTTTTAATGGCTTCTTAAGATAGTCATATCAAAGTCTTTTCCAGCCATGACCCAGTCTTTAATTGTTGACTAGAGTTTATATAAGACTTTTTCTTTTGCAGATAAGATCCTTGAACCTGGTTTTCTATTGTTCAAAGGACAGCAGTTGAATAATAGAAATAATATTAATTTAGAGTGATATTACCTCCTTAGTATAGTTCCTGGCAGTGACATATTTTTATTGAAGGACTAGTGTTGTGAGATTTATTTTTAAAGTTCAGATGCGGTTTTGTAACAAAAGACTTTAGTTAACAAAGCATTGAATTTTGAGATTTTGTTTAGTATCTACTTTATTGAAGAAATCTACTTTATTGAGGAAATTTCAAAAGGAAGCTTGTTGAAATAAGCTTCCTAGTAATTGATTAGCATGTGTCTTGAATTAAGATTTATAAATGAAGTATTTCAGTATTAAAACTAGCAAAATATGGATGACAATTTTATGCTTTCTTTTGATTTGCATGGTCTCTGCAGCACACATTTAGACAAATAGAAGTCCTACTTGTTCTTGTTTCTCTTGGTTTTTTAGCATGACTGACCACTTGTCATTTTTTCTCCCACACTGCTGTACAAATGCAGTTTCTGTGAAAAACGCTCTGTCCTCTAAATTGTTGCCCACCAGCATAAGCTGTTCTTACTTTTACTTCATTGTTCTTGTTTCATTATCAGAGGATTTAGTCATTGCATCCTCTTTCTCATAAACTTCATTAACTTTTAATTGTATGTATGAGATAGATCTCAAAATGGCTTTCAAATATTCCTCCCCTCCATGCGTAGTGCACCACTTATCAAAAGGTGGAGTCTCTTTTCTTCCCCTTTTTAAGTTGGTTTTGTGGTTTACTAGAATGAATGGAGTGTGGCAGATGTTATGCTGTGTAGCACTGGAGCTTTCAGAGATCTGAAATTTTCACTTTTGAGTGTTGAAAACTTTTCCTCTTGGAACCCAGCACCATGCTTTTGAGAAAGACCATGAAGAAAGGAAGTAAGGCTTGTCGACAGTCCCCAGTGAAGCTCTCAGCCAGTTCCTACTTCAACTGAGTGAATGAACTTTGGATATTCTGGCCTTGTGAGGCCTCCAGATGACTAAGCTTAATTAATGCATAGTATCACCAGAAATAAGTGGTCGTTGTTATTTGAAGCCATTACATTTTAGGATTGTTACATAGCGATAGATAACCTGAAATCATTATGTGTAGTCACAACTCTTTCTGTTGTAAATGCTCGGCCCTAGTCCTTATATTGTTGTCTGTCTAGGTTATTTTGGTGGTCACTTGATCTCTAGAATTTGCTGAGGTAGGTGTCCTGGAAACAGTATTCCCAGAATCTTTCCTAATGTCATGTTAGAGTTGCCTTATTCTTGGAAGTCATTTTGGCTGGATGTAAAAAATCTTTGG
The DNA here is from genome assembly GCA_004024925.1 of Scalopus aquaticus. NCBI lineage: Eukaryota > Metazoa > Chordata > Mammalia > Eulipotyphla > Talpidae > Scalopus > Scalopus aquaticus. The sequence goes on along the minus strand of PVIJ01014374.1, from coordinate 29,928 downwards.
TTCTCATATTCTTTCTTGAGTATTTAAAAAGTTATTCTGGTGAAAACTGTGAATGTTGAAAGTTTGATATACTATTTTGATTTTCCTTCCCTTGATTGTTTTTTCTCGAATGTCCAAAAGATCTTTTTTCTCTTTCAGTAAAATCCACCATGTTGTGGCATGAGTCTCTTAAGTAAATTGTCTCAGATATATTATGTACCGTTACATATTTTAAGATCTTTTATTTTAGGAGAGTTTTCTGGAATTACGGTTTTATTCTTTTTTTTGTTTGTTTATGTATGTATTGCAACTTTGTCTATCTTCCTCATTTGTCACTTGCTCCCCCTTTTTTGGTGGTAAAATATATATGACAAAATTTACCATTAGAAACCATTTTTTAGTGTACAATTCAGTGGCAGTAAGTATATTCACAGTATTGTGCAACCATCACCACTGTCCTTTTCCAGAACGTTTTCTTCTTCCCAAAGAGAAAGTCCACCCATTTAAGCAATAACTGCACATTCTCACATTCTCCCAGCCCCTGATAACTGCCACTTATATTTGAATTTATCTTTAAAAGTATGACATTCTTTTTGGTTTAAAAAAAATTCTGTCTTTCACCTTCCATTTTTCTTAAGGCAGTATTGGGAAACTTTTTCTGTAAATATACAGACAGTAAATATTTTAGGTTTTGTGTTCTGTATGGTCTCTGTGTCAACTATTCAGCTTTACTTTTGTGTCAAGAAAGTATTCATAAACAATACATAAATGAATGAGTGTGGTTGTGCTCCAGAAAAACTATTTATTAAAACAGAGAGTGACCCAGATTTGGTGTGTAGGTCAGTTTGTGTTTAATTCCTGCCATAAGGCATTGTCTGTGATATTTTTTTTCACTTTTGATTTCCTTCTCGTTTAGTCTTTACTTTTGAAATGATTTTTTTCACTTGTTTTGAATTAATTCCTGTGTTCTCTCTTTTTATTTCTAATTCAGATACTGTCCTTTCATTTTTTAAATCATCTTCATGTTGTCTTCTAGCTGGTATTAAAATAATAGCTCATCATTTTATCTGTTTCATGTGTATTTTCTTTAGGTATGCATTGTTTGTAGAGATGCTTGCCTGCTGAAATTCTTACAGAACTTTGCGTAGGATTTAACCTTAATTTTCCCCCCATTATTTCCTTTTACAGAAATTAATTGCTAAATAATTCCCATGGATGAAAAGAGATGTGAGATGTTTAGGATAATTCCTCTTGTCCTTTCTTCTCTTTTGAACATGCAACTCTGACTTAGAAGTCCTTCATTAACTTTTCAGGATAATTTCTTACAGTAAATAGTAGGTTTTGCATTATGAAAATCACCTTTGCTATCTCAGTCTAGATACTTATTCTATGTGGCACTTTCTAGGGAACATTAGCCAGAAATATTCTGCTAAGGGTCTTTTATAGGTAAGGTCTCTTTCCTGTAGTCTGTTTACACAGAAGTTTTTTGATTAGTCTAGTTACCTGTAATCTTTTCCTCCCCTGAGGCATCTGCTTCCTTCCCAAGGAACTAAGTAGGTCATAGGGTAAGTGTTCCTTCTGTCCTTCTGTCTAGTGGTTTTTGGCAGTTAAGAGGCCAAAGAAATTTATCTGGGGGATAGAAGGCATATCACAGGGGTCAAATTGTGAGCAAAAATACGTTAAAAAAAAAAAAAGGAATCTTAGCTTAGGAGCCCAGATGAAGAAAATAATCAAAGAATGAAAATGATGCTAAGAAAATTTATTTTATTATAATGTTAGGTTCTGAAAAGGAAAAAATACCATGAGTATGATGAGGTAAGAGTGAACAGAGAAATCTCTGGGTGGTTGACTGCAAAATATTCAGTGGGTTCTTCTGCAGAGACAAATGCTCTTTAATTCTTTTTTTCTTCACCTTTGTCGGGGTCCTTAAAGTTACCTTGGCTTATGTTTATTTTATTCTTCTGATAAAAATGATTAGGAAGGTGGGATGTAGCCCTCATATTGGGAGACCTAATACCAGGTATCATCAATATAGACTGATAATACAGATTGAATAGGTGGATTTTTTTACTGTTTGTTGTTATTACTAAAACCTTGGCACTTAGGTTAACTTTGAGGATTTGAGAATAACTCTAATTTTCTAAAAGTCACTTTTATTTCAAGTAATTGAGGAAGATTTTGTTTTGCTTTGTGCCCACTGGGTTTTCTTTATAAGGTTTCTCAGATGTCCAAGATTGCTATTCTCCACAGTGAACTGTTGTATTCTTTGTCAAGTGGAAACTTGTTTTGCCTGTTTATTCAGGTATCTGATTATAGAATTAAAGCAGTGTGAGCTTTTATTAACTTTTTTGTATGGCTGTCTTTTTGCATGTGTCAGTGCCATAGTCAGTTTAGTGAATTTCTCTGAAAAGAGGAAATAACATGTTGTAAAATTTCTTCTCTCTTTTGCCTTTTTGGTGTAACGTGAAATAATGGTTGGTGGCAGCTATTTTTTTGTTTGCTTGTTTAGACTTCCTTCTGTGGTGGATTAAAATTGTATGAAGAGGCATTTGGTTGTTAGCAGGTGATTAGAAACTGAAAGAAAAGTTTTGAATTTACTGATTGACCAAAAATTCTTAAAGCTAACGTCCCTGTATCATTAGTTACAGTTTAAAAATAACCCAAACCTCTGATGTCCGGTTAATGCTCTGATGTCAGTGCTAATACTTTTGAAAAACTAGGGTATGTGTATAACTAGAATGAAAAGATCAGATGCTGTTATTCGAATATGTTCACCAATCATGGGAGCCATCCTGGCATTCTCATTCATCTTTTTAATAAGATATGTGGTTCTTCATTTACAAAAACTCAGGCTACTTTCTTGTTGACTATGGAAATTTTTTTTTAGAAATAGATGACATGGGATTACAATTAATGAATGCATTTTAGCTATTTTTTTCTATTGTCTTAAGAAGGGATGCTAAACTATGCCTTCTTTGCAGGAAAATATATTTATTTGGGGATAATACTTTTGGAACTAATTTTAAAACTCACAGCAAGCTATCAAAAACTTGATTTTGTCTTTTCCTCAAAAATACCCCCCAGAATAAAAAAGTTTTATTGCTCTATAAATGTTTGAGCAAGTGAACTTTGTAAACTATTCTAATTTCTGAGCTTCTGACTTTCTTTCTTTTTTCTTTTTTTTTTTTAAAGATTTATTTATTTATACATACAAGCTGGGGTACAGGCCAGAGGCGGGGGTCGGCGAGAGGGTTCACCAGAGACAGAGTGGGGAGCAGGATAGGCAGATCAGAGATACACTGCTGAGGGAAGCAGCAGGCGAGGCAGGAGAGGTCTGCCGCACCATGTGGGATTCTCCCCGGCCGGGCATCGAACTCGCATCACACGCTGCCAACAGCTCCACAGCGCAGCGCTCAATCGCTGCGCCACTAGGGAGGCCCTGACTTTCTTAAATTTGTAAATAATAATCCTTATATACGAATCTGTTCCTTTGTCATCAAAATGTAAAGCTCAGTATTAATGAAATGTTTATGGAAATGTGAAAGAACTTAGTGAAACTTGTATAATTAATAGTCTTTGAGACAGTTCTATAGTGTTATAGTGTGTTTACCCTCTTTGGTCTTTTTCTCAGGAATCTGGCATGAGTCCTAAGATTTGATAGTAGTTCGGTAACAAATCAACAAAAATAAGTGCTATAAGGAGCAAGACAATGAGAATGGCATTATTTACTGCCCTTCAGGAAGTTTATAATCACAATGCAGTGGTTCTTGAACTTTTTAGTCTCAGGACTCTTTTATGCTCTTACAAGTAATTGAAAGCTTTTGTTTATATGATTTCTGTTTATGGAAATTTATCATTAGGAATTAAAACATGTTAAAAATGACAATAATAGACTCTATTATATGTTAGGTTAAATTACACTTTAAATGAAAAGTAACTATTTTCCAAAACAAAGAATAATGGGAAGAGATGCATTATATTTTTACACTTAGCAAGTCATTTTAATGTATGAGCTAATTGAATATGGGTGAGTTCTCTATGTGCTCTCTCATGTGCTTCTCTATGTCATTTCTTGTGGTATTTATTTTAATTGAAGTGTATGAAGAAAATTCTGCTTTAAACGATATGTAGTTGTAACATGAAAGGATAGTTTAAGAACATTTTCAGATAACCTTAGATTTTTTTTTACTTTGATACTACACCCAAATTGATAAATCATAGTTTCCTAAACATTAGTTGCAATGTGGAATCTGAAGCCATACCAGTAATGTTTTCATACTTTATTATGTTAAAATCTATTGGTCTATCTTGCATGAATGGGTCTTATACATGTTTTGATCATTTGAAAAATTAGTTAACTGAACTATGCAGATTTTTGAAACGTTGATACTTTTTATAATAAATCACAAGTATGTTTGTTAGTATTACCACTAGTCTCATCAGAGAAATATTTAAATATTGGAAAACCGTTAGGCTTATGGTGGCAGATGCAAGTTTTACAAAATTCTTGGTTTTGCATGAAAGCTCAAATTTTATCATAAGAGGCCTCCATGGTGGTGCAAGGAGTTAAGTGTTGATTTTAACTAGCAAGCTATCGCCAGCCACTGCAACATGTGTTCCAACCCCTCCCGTGCCCCCCTACCCCTCTCCCCAGCTAACCCACATGGCACAGCGGGCCTCTTCTGTCTCGCCCACTGCTCCCCTCAGCAGTGTGTTTCAGTAGATCTGCCTGTTCTGCTCCCCATTCTGTCTCTGGTGAATCCTCTCACCGCCTCCCCCCACTTCTGGCCTACACCCCAGTTCTTGTATGCATAAATAAATAAAAATAAATCTTTAAAAAATTATCAAGAACAAATAGTGTTCATGGTTTTCTTTGAAGTGACAGGCTCATTTTGTTCTTAAGAAAACATCAGTCAAATACACAGGTCAAACTGAGCTCAAACAGTTGTGTAAGTGTTTCTCAAGACAGATAATTTGGTGTGAAGTAGAAGTACTTATTATGTATTTCTTATTTTGTCACAAAAATATTAAAAAGATATGTACTCAAGAGTTGGAATTTAATAAAATTAATAATGACAGTTTCATGAAGGATGTGAATTTCTTAAGTGAAATTCCTAAGTGGCTGCTTTAAAAGAAAAAAATAGTGAGGACCTGATGGTGAAGAATGACTAATAGTATAGTTAGGGGCCACTATTTTAATTCATGCCAGGAAGTCAGCAGTTCTTCCTACCATTGCTTTTTTGTCATCTCATCAAGCATACCAAGACTACATTTCCAAAATGTCCGAAACAGTATGTTATGAAATCATGCACTAGCAATGTCTTTACAGTGTAAAAAGCAGAATCACCTTAGTGTTATTTTGAAACTAGTTTGGGTTTCACAGACCCTCCAGTGGGATTTCAGGGACCACCCGGGATCATACTATGCTTTGAAAGCTGTCTTTTAAGAATCTGATGAAAGGTGTGGACATTCTCCCCAGAAAGAGGTAATTAAACACCAAAGTTTATATGTAATTTTCATGGAATTATAAATTTCCAGAAATACTAGAGTTATAGTTCTCAAACTTTGCATCAGAATCATTTGGAGGATCTGTTCAAGATTGCTAGCCACTCATCCCACATTTCTTACTCTGTTGGGCTGGAGTAAAGTCTGAGAATTTGCAGTTTTAACAAGTGAAGGTAATGCTGTTGCAGGTGCTTACTAGTAAATGATTCTTAACCTTATACCATTTTTAAAAATTGCAGGGATTGGGGGGGGGTAGACCTTTTTTTTTTTTTAAACCTCTGATGATTCTCATATGCAGATAGTTAAGAATCACTGCTTGAGGCGACACAGGGAGCTCAGGTTGACTCCCAGATCCAGTGAGATTAAGAACACCTAATATTTATACAACCTTTTATGTCTTGGAAAGTATTTTGACGATTTGTTACTTACTACTATTAAGCCTGTAATGTAGTTATTATCTCTTAAGGAAAAACTGGCTTGGTATTCATGAAATTGTGGAGTTATAGAACTTGAGTCTATGAAATAAACTATAAGTAAATTGCTGACTTAATGAGTGCAAAATCTATATTCCTAGAGAGTTTTTGCATGTGTTGCTAAACTTTTACACTGAAGTTCTACTTATTTATATTCCTACCACACTTTTGGCAACACCAGCCATTATCATACTTTGTTTTTGGAAACCTAACATCAATGCAAAAGAACACACAAATCATGTGTAACTAGCACCTAGATAGAGAATGAGATATAGGAGCTCCTGTTTTGTGTTATTTGACTCACTCCTCCTCGGCTCCACATATATTGATTCTGTTTCTGAACTTGAAATAAATTATATTATTTGGTATGTACTGTTTTGTGTGAGATTCATCTGTCTTGTAGAGTTTAGAGTGTTCATTTTCACTATTATATAGACTCTGTGTGAATATGCTACTATTTATCTGTCCTGCTGTTTGTGAACATTTGGGTAGTTTCCAATTTTTGGCTATTAAAGTGCTCCCGTGAGCATTTTGTCCATGTCTCCATGTCATTGTCTAAAATATATTTCTTAGCTCTGATTTTAAAAAAAAAGCAGCATTCATGTTTTACTATGCATTTCTTTGATCGTATCAGAGTAACTGATTTTACTGTTAAAATTACTTGGAATTATCATTTTTATATATATACTCTTTGCATTTTGATGTTTTTCTTATCATTGGAAAGATTATCCTGTTTTTTAAATTTTAATCTGTAAATTTTTCAGTCTATAAATTTTGCCTTTTCTTCCATTTTATGTTTAATTTTTTTTCCATCCTGAGATCATACAAATGTCAACCTAATGTTAACATTTTTGTTACGTTTTGATATTTTGCACCTTAATCTATGTTGATGTTGAGTTTATTGTGTTATACACTGAGAGGTTAGGATTTAAAAAATTGTTTTTTTTCCTAAACAGTTTTCTTGAATCATTTTGAAATACAACCGTTAAAATAAAAATGAAAGTGGAGGATTTTTTCTTTTTTTAAATTATAGCTGAAAGCAAACTTTTTAGAGGACATTGTGTTTTTATTTTCCTGTCTTTTAGTTATTGTGATTAATTCATTGTTCTGCATTTAAGCTTTCTATACTATTGCAGTAAAAGTAACTTCTATAGTAGGTTCTATGTTGAAAAAAAAGGGAAATAGACTGAAAACTGTCAGTGGAATTTTATTACAGCCTCTGACCGAAAAGAGTGGGTCCTTTACTCTCCAGGGAAATAATTCATCAGAAAATGCTAAGTGTAATTGGACCAGACAAGGCTTTATTAGAAACTCATGCAAGAAGGAACCAGTGCCAGAAAGGAGAAATTAGCCTGCTCCTTGAAGGCAGTGAGGAGGGAATAGGGTGGACAGGAGCAGTATTATGGCTTGTTCTGTCTTGGTATTGAGTGGGCATGTACAGACTGGTTACATTCCAACTGCGCACGAAGGCTTTTAGCCTTCTCCCTCCAGGAAATCGTGAGATAATAATCATTAGTCAAGTTCTCAGGCGTTTGTCTAATATGGCTCCTCTTTGTCAGTGTGGTGGGCCAAAGTGTTTGAACAGGGCTCAGCAACCCATGATTTAGTCCACCCATTCAAACAGGGCTGGGAGCAACTCATCCTATAGTTTGTAATTTCTTTTATCTAGGCTGTCTCAATTTCAAGAGTTTAGCCTTTTCTGTGTAGTTTCCAAGATTGATGTGTATGTATGTATTTTCCTGTATTTTACAGTTTTCTTTGCTGATATTCTAGGTTCACATAACAGAAAATTTGAATTATGCCACTTTGGTAAGAAAGAGTCGTAGTCTCCGTTTACATGGTTTTATTTAGTTGGTTTTGAAGGATGAGCCTATTTTTCTTCAAAATTTTTGTGCACAAAGTTAGTTAGTTGAGCCCATGTTGTTACCTCTTCCAGCATCTTTATTATTGTCTCTGAACTATTCTGAACTTCTTTTAGGTACTTGAATATATACTTTTTTATGTACTGTATCTTGGTCTCCTTGGCAAATTTGTCCCTGTTCTTTTATCTGCTTAACTACTTATTCTTTAGATCTTAGCCCAAATATGTCACTTTATTAGGGAAGCATTCCTCTTCCAGGCTCAGTTAAATTTTCTTGTTGTGTACTTTTTGTAACCCACACATTGTAATTATTTGTTAGAGTGTTTATTGTTCAGTGTTCCTTGAGAGAATAATAGATTTTTACTGAGTTAATTCATGATTAGAGAAACACACACATACTCACTCATACATGTGTACACTTTCTAAATTCATTTTCAACATGCTGAAGCATTTTTGTAAGAATACTTTCAACTAGAATCTTGCATTCATCTTTAATTAAAATTTTACATATCTGAGATTATTTTAATTTCATTCTTCCTTGTAAGTAAAAAATTAACTAAATAGGAAATTCAACTTAATAATGCTGTTCGCTGTCTGAGTCAGTCAGTTGTATGAAGTCATTTGCTTTTTTTTTTTTACATGATCTTTGTTTGTTTTCTGAAGAACTTAGTGATCTCCCTTTAATATGTTCGTTCTATTTGGTACTTCATGAACTTTTAATAATCTGAAATTTTCTACTTCCCATCAGTTACTAGAAATCCTGTCATTACATCCTATTTTTACATTTCTTCTCTTCCTATCTTCTATCACTTCTCTCATTCTCTTCCTCTGTTTATTCCTTGTAGATACTTTTTGGGAGAGTTCTTGAAGCTGATTTTCTTAGGAATTTATTCCTTCTTTTGGTTACTAGCCACTTAATTCGTTATTTCTCCTGATTACTTTTCCTGCCAATATTTCCAGTAGGTTTTGCTTGATAGGTTTTTATTCCCATGCCAAGTTTTCAAGTCTCTTTTTTTTTCTTTACCAACATTTAATTTGACAATTTTAAATATCTTGTTTATTTGTTTATTCTGACTTAATTTTGTTGCCCTTTCATGGTGTTTGCATTCTTCAAAAATCTCATTTTCTACTTGAGGTTATATTTTCTTGGAACTAACAGCTATTTGGGACAAAACTGTGTTTGTTACAGGAAGATAGGTTTTGATGGAAGTTGGGTTTGAGGGATGGTGAAAACTTTTGTTCTAAGTTTTGGTCTCCCAGGTGTTTTGAGGAGAACAGGGACATGTCTTAGGATAGGGAGTCTCTAGGTGATGATTTCTCTGCAACTATATACCATGTTTGCTCAGGGTTTCTCCTGTCCTCTTTTCTAAGTGTTGTCATCTTTGTTGTAATTGCTTAATTGGGAGCTCACCTGCACTTTCCTTCTACTCTAGCCAGATTCCAATATTTTATTTCGATGTTTTCCCTCTTTTGGCTAGAGCTGGGCAGAGACACTGCTTTCATATTCCACAGTAGCATAGGATACATGTGACAATGGTGAGAATGGAAAGGAACAGTTAAAACATGCTCTGGTTTATCCTCTGTGCAGGATACCTGATCTGCTGCTCAGCTGCTCTTTCTTCTGAATTGGCACCCAACCATTTTTTTTTTTTTCTTCATCAAGGAATGATTTCTTACAGTATCTTTGTCTTTTTTTTTTTTTCTTTTTTTTCTGGTTGGAATCTAGGAGTCATCCCTTTTGCTTCTGGTGATTTCTCAGTTGGGTTTGGAGAAGGCACACATTCTTAACTACCTGCTAATTAAATACTTCTTTTATCTAAGCATCAGTGTTTTTTAAATCAGATTCTATAAACTGGAAAAATTAATGGGCCAGAGTTGGCCTTTGACAAATGAAAACCATGCAACCTCATTGACTTTACAGAGTAATTTTGTAGTTTGTTTTCTAAACTGTTATTTTAAAAACAGCAGGGAACAAACTCCCTGTTGCCTAGCAGTGACTTCTGATCTAAGGCAGTGTAAAATATTTCTGTACTTAACGGCTACTATAGTTAGAGTTGAAATTAGAAGCAGCAGCAGCAGTAATGACTGAATATTAAATAGAATATGCATATTTCTTTGTAATAGAACATTTATCATTAAGCAGGAATCTATTTCTGATTACTTCTGGTTTCGTGTATTTTGGACAGAATAAATTTAATTCGTTGTATCAAAAACCCTCGTCATTATTTAAAAGAATATGTAACAAAACTTTCCTCAATCTCTAAACTAGGAAATACCACTGTAATATATAATTTCCTCCAGAAAATCTACTGAAATTGAAAACTTAAAGACTTCAGAAGGTATGTCAGTATAAAAAAGTGAGTATTATTAGAAAAGCATGTTGAGATGGGGGTGCTCTGCTGGGCTCCCGTGTAATTCTGAGGCTGCCTCCTGTATATCAGCCAAGATCTACCTGTGAATAAAACTTTTAATTCAGCAAAATTGTAAACTATTGTTTAGTGGGCCTTTAGAAATACTCACAAATATGTGGAACTACATGTTATGTTAAACTAGTGAATGTTGAGTCCCTTGACGAGGAAAGAAAAAGTCACTTCAAAATGTGTCAAGCTGAATTTTGTTTCATTGAGAATAATTTTTTTGTCATTGTTAAAGAGTTTTTGTTTTATTTTTTATTTGACTGGAAATGGATTGATAATGTTCAACAAAGTAGGTCACTCTAACCTTTTAGATGCTAGTTTTCCCCTGTTTTTAGGGAGAGTAATGAGCAAGCCACATCTGTTACAGAGCACCTTTTTCTTTTCCAACTCAGCTTCTGTGATTTCCTTTGTCAGGAAAACAGATATGTATGAGAGAGTCATCAATATTTTCAAACAAACTTACTCTACTGTTGTTGCTTTCAGTGTCTTTCAGGTGTAATTGGATATTTTAACTTAAGGGGGAAAAAGGAAAAATAAATTAAGAATGGAATATGTAACATAAATTTTAGGTGTAGGTCAATGGATTTTGCAGTTCAAGTGAAATACAGTAGTTGTGGCTTTGTGACAGTCTAAATAAGAACAAATGTCTATAAGCTGTGACTTTGCTACCATTTATAACAACATCCCTTTAAAATATTCCAGACACTTTTAAGTTTTTTCTCCTTTTATTAAATTTTGGAAGTTGTGGTTATTAGTTTCAAAATTTAATACTGGCAAGAGTTGTTCTTTTGAAGTTTTAATTTTAGGCAGTTTAAAATGCTGTACATCAAACAGTTTTCTGTCTCTAAAGTCAGACCTTGTGAATGGATAACAAGAACCTTATATTTCACATGCCTGACAGTGAAACAGTGCAAAGGGGAGAGGCAAAATATCACCATTGGTGAGTCCTCACCCGTGCTTATAACTGCAAGACACAACTCAGGCTCATGGTGCAACAACCATGGGGTTTATTAACAAAAAGGAAACTGGAAAAAAGAAAAGGTTTCTAAGGCCATAATGGGCTGGTTGTCCTACCCCAGATAGTATCTGCAACGTCTAGTATTCCAAAGCAAAGGTTGGTCGAGCAAGGTGGTGGTGTCCCTTCAACGAGAGCCTGGAGTTGGTGGCACACTGCTAAGTAGTGGACCACACAGTGGTGTCTGGAAGTGATCACCAATGGTGCTGCTGAGATAGCACTGCCACAGCCTGCATCAGTTGTCTGCAAACCAGACTGGGTAGTGTTTGACACCAGACTGGACAGTGCCAGAGGTAACAGCACCAGGAGGTGGTGCTGGAGAATCAGAAGGTGGACAGCTCTCAGAGATCAGCAGTTCTGGTTAGCACTGTTCAGCAGGCAGCAATGCCCGAGGCATCAGTCATACAGCTCTTAGAGATGTGCCAGGCATAAGTCAACAGCAGGCAGCTCTTTTGGAGACACTGGACATAGGCCAATGATGCCAATCAGTAGACCATGTGGAGGCAGAGCCAGAGGTTCGACACAAAGGTCTGTCACAGAAATCTGCAAAGATAGGTGAAGGTTCAGGATGAGTGCATCTGAAGCCATCTGTGTGATGAATGGACTCAAGCCAACTGCTACCCTGGCATATATCCCCTGCAGGGTCCCCACCTTTCAAGCCTGATTGGTCCATTTACAATTCCAGCTATTTGATTTGTGCTGGTCAAGTGTGAGGCTGATTTGTCCATTTACAATCCTGAAGGGTCTCAAAAACCTTGAATGGCACCAGTGGGAGTGCAAACCTGATTGATCTGTATTCAGTTCCATAGTGATATTCAAAAGTGAAACTCCTGCCAGTACATGGAAACGTGACCTATGCTGAGGTCTGGTGGTCTATCATAGGTGGTGGGTCCTTCAGTGAGCTATGATGTGCTGGTACCCTCAGAGCAATTGGAGCATGGGTTGCTGTTAGGAGCTTACCAGGTTGGCCCAGTGATGCCATGGACCTCTCTTCCTATGCCTAGCAATGGGGCAGATTAAATTTCCACCCCACTACTGGAACTGCATGGCTCACCCACAAGCTGCACACTACATGGTCCTCTGTCAGCAGCTCCCACTGGGGTGGAGCTGAGCAAATATCTCCATGACTGGGGTCCGCCATCTAGCCTTACAGCTGAGGTGGGCCTCTGCAAAACAAATCATGTCCCAAGGTATAGGTATCAGAGGTATCGCTCCTGTTACAGTAGTCCTTTTAAGACATGAGTTAGAATCAAGTGATTTCCCTCGTGAATGGATTCCCATGTACTTAAAATAAAATCTAAACTTCTTACTCAGGACTTGCAAAATTGTAGCAAATACAGGTGGCTATGTGATATGTACATGTGGAAACCAATCTTTGAAAGACTTTGTCTTAGAGCCTGTTCTCCTCAAATGAATGGATTTTTATAGATAGTGTGGAGGACGTATCTTGAAATTTTTTTTCTGTTTTCCATATGGTTTTTATTTGTTTATAATATGCGTATAATGGAGGAAGGAAGCACTATGTCACTTTTTTAGTTTTTATTAGAGATGCCATTTTGAAATAATAGCATGGAGGTACTGATACCTAGTCAATAAGACTTAAATTTGAAAAGCAGGAAAGAGTTGTTATAATGATAAAATTGCCAATATTTGCAGTTAATTTTCTTTTAATGCATTGCAATGTAATTTTTAATTTCCTTACTCCACAATTACTTTCAAATTATCAGTGCCTAGTTTTTCTCTTCTCCATTGATCTTGCTAAATCCTCATTGTGGTGGACTCTGCATAATATTGTTACCTTTTGATTACCATTTCTTGTATGGTCTTGGTATTTCTTACCTTTGTAAGTGTTTGCCTAGTCCTTAAACTGCTTCATATCCTTTTTCATCCCTCCACCCCCTTTTTTGTCTGAGTATTTTAATTTTTGTTACTCATGTTCTGGTGTTTCCAAATACGTATACTCTCATTTGGGGCTGGGGGCGGGGGCTTCATCTTATTTCTTCATACTTAATAAATTCAAGCTAAAGTTGTATCTCTTAACTACCTATTTCACTTAGTTTGGCAGCTAGTCCCAGGAAGTAGATATTTTGCCATCTATCTGTCGGTCTTTTTTCAAATTTTTTTGTACCAAACTATTACCACGTATTTCTTTTATCTATACATTCCTCTCCAGTACCCTAGTGTATGATTGGGTTTTGTGATTGTATTAGGTTTGGTTGTCAGCAATATTTGAGTAATCTTTATCTGTTAAAGAGATGAGTTTTACTTCTGTAATTTTGTCTTGTGAAACATGAAAGTGAGTGAGTGGGACAGGAGTCTTGTCTCATTCATTTTGGATCTCTAGCACAGCTGCTCAGCACATAGTAAGTGTTACGATATGCCCAAAGACAAAGGGAAGAACTTTGAAAGTTCTGTGAGATCTGAGAATTATTCTGAATTGTGACCAACTCTTTAATATGAAATACAGACTTTAGCTCATATTTGTTGGTATCATTAAAGGAATTTTAATGGTTCTCTTTACAAAATTGATATTTTTTCTTTTTAGGTTTTGGGAGGAAGGATGTTGTAGAACACTTGTTACAAATGGGTGCTAATGTCCATGCTCGTGATGATGGAGGTCTCATCCCGCTTCATAATGCCTGCTCATTTGGCCATGCTGAGGTTGTGAGTCTGTTACTGTGCCAAGGAGCTGATCCAAATGCCAGGGATAACTGGAACTACACCCCTCTGCATGAAGCTGCTATTAAGGGGAAGATTGATGTGTGCATTGGTAAGTATTATTTGATGATACTTATAAAGTACTTCTAAGATTAACCTGAAAGTATAAAATTTTTAATACAGCTATATTATTCTCTCTCTCTTTCTCTCTCTCTCTCTCTCTCTTTCTCTCTCTCTCTCTTTTATTGTGGTGGAAATGGTGTTCCCTCAGAATGAGTAGAGAAGGTTTTAGTGCTTCTTACTTTTAGAAGCGTTTCTTTTCAATAATAAGTGACATAGAGAGAAGATAATCTAAAGTTGGTTAAGAAAAAGATTCACTACATTAATTCTCCAAATGCAAGTCAAATGCCAGCTTGTGTGGAACTAGATTTTGATGAATTATTGTTATAAAATTTAGTCAATTTATAGTCTTTTTAAAAGACTGCAAATTCTCCATCTGAACATCAGTGAGTCATTATAAAGTACCAGTTCTTACAGAATTGGAATGACATGTTTGGATGCTTTAGATTGATTCAAAGAAACTCATCTAGTATTAAAGAAAGACTTTTTATGTTACTAAAATTGAACTTTAGCTATTTTGTTAGTACTGGAAATTTTTGAGTAATTCAAATTTAATAATTCAAAGTTTATTATTTTCCACACTGTCTAGAGAAAAAGCAATTTCAAAAGATTGAACTTATTAACCATTTTAAGTACTGAGATTATATAAAATGGTACTCAATTAGCATTTTTCTCATATATGTATTTTAGAGTTTGCTTTGTTATATAAAATATTTTATTTTGAAATGAAAAGCAGACTTCTGGAGAACAAGCATAATTTCCCCTGAGGGCATTACTTACTTCTGAATACTCAAGATGATAGGTGTTCATTTAGCTCATGGCAAATTGATTTGCATAATTGTTGTCTTCCTAGACGACATCTATTTTAGTTTAATCAGTTATCTTTATGATAAAATTCAAAATATATACCATTTAAAGAGATACAGTGATGTTCCCATTATTAAGATTTTCTCCTTCATAATCATCTCTTCTAGCCTCTGATATATTTTCTTAGTTTCCACAAACTGTTGCAATGCCTGCCATCTAACTTCTTTATCACATTCTCTCATTATCCTTTGTCACTTCAACACCCATTGATATGACCCTTTGGGTACCATGCCTTTTTTGTTCTTTGATCCTTTTTATTTTCAGTTGATTCTTCCATTTCCTGTTATATCTCTCTCACTAATGCCACGACATCCTAAACCAAGTCATTATATAAAATGATACTGAAAACCTTGAAATTGTAGCATATTCTTTCTATGAAATCTCTATAGTTATTGGTAAATTACTATGTGATAAGTATTGAGCTTGATATGTGTCCTTCCTTCCTCCCTCACTCCACCCCCACTCCCCTTCCCCTTCCCCTCCTCCTTCCTTCCCCTCCCCACCCCTCCCCTCCCTTCCCTTCCCTTCTTTTTTCCCCTTCCTACCCTTCCTCCCATCCTTTCCTCTCTCCTTTGTCTTTCTCTCTCGCTCTCTGTCTCTCTCTTTCCTCTTTCTTTTCTTTCATTTATATCCTTTACATTATTGTGTATCCCCCATAGGTTTCCCACCACCAATTCACCCGTGAACCATCATCATAGTCCGTTGTGCTCTTTTCTCCTCTATTTTGGTCTTCCTCCCCCTCTGTAGAATGTCTCTAATTTGTAGTTACCTGCTAGTTTTTGCTTTTGTTCATGTGTTGTGTGCTATTTTCTCCTTCTGATTTCTCGTTTGGCTCTCTTATAGTCCTCCTTTAAGTGATACCATTCAATATTTTTCTTTTTCCTTCTGGCTTATTTCACTGAGCATGATCCCTTCTAGGTCCATCCATGTTGTTGAGAATTGTGTTAGTTTATCATTTTTGATTGCTGAATAGTACTCTATTGTATACATGTACCACATTTTCATGATCCAGTCATCAATTTTGGGGCATTTGGGTTTTTTCCATGTTTTAGCTGTTGTAAATAGTGCTGCAGTAAACATAGGTGTGCGTGTGACCTTTTGGATTAATGTTTTTGTGTCCTTTGGGTGATATGTGTTCATACCTAAACATCTCAACTTTTAGCTTTCTAACCTTTATTTTTTCTTGCTTCATTTCTGTTGTCATCACCGCTGGACTTTTTAATCCTTAGCCATCAATTTTATAGCCACCTTCTATGGAAATATTCATATTAATGTTGTTTTCCTACTTGTTCCTCTTTGAATTTTTCGTTCTATCAGTACTTGCGATATTTTACTAAAACTATTACTCCTCCTCTCCTCCTAATCCTACTTCCCAAAGTACATATTGAAAATATTTCTTTTATCTAGTTTCTGTCTAGGAACTAAATACAAGATTTGAATTTTTAAAAGACTGGATCCCCACAATCCCACAGTTCCACAATCTTCAGTGGACTTTGGCACATAGTGGTTTTATATTGTTTAAGTTCTTGTGCCGTGTAAAGTTGAGGGAAGGAATGGGCACTAAAATTGAGGATATAGGTAGGTGTTACTAAAGTATGGAACATAGGTATGGGAAACAAAATTGGTTTTAGACCCTCTTGTACACATTTAGGAACCTGTTAGAAGGTTTCTTCTTAGGTTTACTGAAATTACTGATAGCTTATCTACCATAATTTCTAAATTTGAGTATAGTTAGGGAATTGTGGAATGTTTCTGTGTGTTGGTATTCTGAGCAATTTCCAGTGGAGGCGTGGCATTTTCTCCACACCAACAAGCAATTCTTAGATACCTGCACTGTTTGAGAATTCGGCTCAATTCTGATACTGTTTACCTGGGGATAGTATCAGATTCCAGTCTAAAGGCTCAGTCTCCCAAGACCACCTTTCACTTCAAATACCAACTGCAAGCACGAGGCAAGACCCAACCTGTGCATCTGGGCAACTAGCTACAGATGGCAGGTTCCCATGATCCTTTCCTCAGACATATGTTCCTCTCTCAGGCCCAGATTATTACCTGTGGTTCTGATCGATTGGCTATAAATTAGAGGTCTCCAGGCTTAATTAATGTGCTAGAGGGGCACAAAGAATTCAGGAAACCCATTTACATACTAGAGCATCAGTTTATCATCAGTTTATTACAAAGGCTATTATGTAGGAATAGGGGGAAAGCACTAGGGAGCACAGGTTCTCCATGGAGCTGCACAGATGGGTCTAAAGGGAAGGAGTTCTGGAGCCCTCAGTGGCTTTTTATGATTTTTATTGGTTTCTTATAGAGGGGCAACCAGGTACAGGGCAGACAATGGGGCGGGAGGACTGGCAAGCCTCCCAGCCCCCTGCAAATCTTCACGCTTTCTGGGCTCTCTGGCGGCGTCTCATGGTCTCTCTGCTGCACCCCAAACAGTCCTCTCTTCACGCTCTGTTCTTTGTTGCTGCTGCTTCTCTCTCTGCTTATAAGCCCAGTCTCTGGCTCACGTGTGCCTACTCATGCATGCCCACACCCTGCTCCAGGTGCCCTCCATCAGGCATGCGCATAAGGCCTGCAGAGGTTTATCCTTGTGGGGAGGGGGCGGAAAAGCCTGATAATTCTCATTTACCCTATAGTCAAGGAATGAGGAAAAGGTGCAGAGATTTCATGCTGTCTCTAAGCACAGCATTTTCCTAAATCTTAACATGTTAACCAACTTGGAAACTCACAGAACCTCAATCTCATCAGCTTTTATAGAGTTTCAATACATAGGCACAACAGATTAAATCATTAGCTATTGGTAATTTGACTCAACCTCCAGTACTTCTACTCTGCCAGGAGGTGAGGATGAGGGTGGGATTGGAAGTTCTACTCACGTTGGTTTTCCTGGTAACCAGCCCCCAATCTCAGGTGCTTTCCAGAAGTTGCCTTCATTAACAGTCAAAGACACCTTTAACATTTAGGAAATTGCAAGGCTTTGGGGAGAGCTGTGAAACAGGAACTGTGGATAAAGTACCAAGTATGTATGAGAAATGTATTTTGGTCAAGTAAATAAATATAATTCCTATAAATCACAGTATTGCATTCTGTTAGGTAAATTTCCACTTTGAGACTACTGTATGAAGGAATTGAAATTGGAAGCATTGTTTTTTCCCTTTTGCTTCATTCTGACGATTTTGAGAGATTAGCATACATAAGTAATTCTTAAAAGGTTTTTGCCAAGATGATAAAATGCTGAATTGATTATTTTAAGATTAATCATATCTTTATATGTGATATAAAATAGCAGGTACATTTGGTATTTATAAAGTAGAACCATACCATTTTACCACTGGTTAAAGGAGGCAATAGATAGATTGCTACATAGTATATATTTTGGGCTTATATCCTGACTCTACTAGTTAGAGACTGTATAAGACCAGGGTCTAGTTACCTAACTTCTGTGAAATGGGAATACTATCCATATTTCCACAGAGTTTTGGGAGGATTAGCGTAATGCCTGTAAAGTAATTAGAATATCAGGTATTCTGAACATTAAATATATATTGCTGTTTATCTAAATGCCAATTTAAAAGTCTAACCCTTGTGTTTCTTCCAGAGGTGTTACTTAACTGCAAAAAAAATTTTTTTTAAATGCAGAGTGACAAAAAGACACTGATCCAAAAAGATACATGCACCCGTATGTTTATTGCAGCACTATTCACAATAGCGAAGATATGGAAACAACCCAGATGCCCAAAAATAGATGACTGGCTCAAAAAGATGTGGTACATATACACAATGGAATACTATTCAGCATTCAAAAAAGATAAACACATGCAATTTGCAGCAACGTGGATGGAACTAGAAGGGATCATGCTCAGTGAAATAAGCCAAAAGGAAAAAGAAAAATATCGAATGGTCTCACTTATAACAGGAATATAGGGAAACCAAATACAAGAGCGTCAACCAGCCAGAGAAGGGGGAAGATTGGGGCTCAGAACAGGGGAGAGGGGAGCACAAGGGACTGTGGTAATGGTTCACGGGTGAATTGGTGGTGGGAAATCTACGGGGAATATACAGTAATGTAAAAGACACAAATAATAAAAGAAAGAAAGGTAGGAGGGAAGGGAGGGAGGAAGGGAGGGAGGAAGAAAATTTGTTTTTGATTATGGTAAAAAATAAAATAAAAATGCAGAGTGAGATTATAAAGCACATCAGCTTTAAACGCTGTTGTAATTAAACCAACTATAACACTTAAGACACAGGTGATGGATTTGAATAATGTTGATGACATAATTTTTATGTTGTACTGAGCAAAGCTAATTTGCTTTGGAAGTCAGTACCTTTTATGCCTTTAGAACTTATTATTTCTCTCTACTTACATCTACTCCCAGATACAAAGTCTCCAAAAAATCAAAAGATTTCTCTTTTGAGAATATATGTCATGATATTTTAGACCATCCAAGTGTTAATGCTTTGAAATTCCATTTCAAGAGCAAATTGTAGTAACACCTTTCAGTCAGCTGATAATAAGATCCAGGAGTCATCATGGACTTTTGTAACTTTTTTCTTTTTTTGCTAACTAGTATCCAGCTCCTTCTCTGATTTTGGAGATTTAAAACACTGGGTGTGTTACTGAATGCAGTGAGTTCATTGCTTGACATATGCTAGCCAACTGACTAGACCAGGTGAAAGGTTCAGGCATAGAGAATTTTAATTACTTGAATCTAGTAGGATGGCAGACAGGGATTGCTCCCAAAGTACTATGTTGTCCTTTTAAAGGAAGTTAGGATTTTTATAGGCTTATTGGCATTTTGATGAAAGATGAGGGGGCCAGGGTAGAATGTCTGGAATCTTGGTTAACCGACACAGTGTCATTTCATGACTAGATCATGCCTCTGCATGTTCAGAAAATGGCAATTACATGCGTCCCTTCTTGGGTAGGGATTTTAGTATGCAGTTGAGTACTAGTAAACCTAAGGTAATGGTAGATCACTGAGAATCTTATTTGTGCATGTTGTTTTAGTGTTTAACCAGTTTGAGCCGGGAGGAATGCCTGAACCTTATTAAACAGCTCTAAATATCTCTAAGGGTTTTTCCCCCATTATTCATTTTGCTTTTAAACCTTCTGCTCTCTGGGTAATAGGTAGTTATTATAGGGAGGAATACAGAAACTGGTGGAGTCAGATACCCCTTGACAGTCATGGATGACCTCCGTTTGGATAGCCCTTTTTATAATCTGTGGAATTTTGAGTATAAAATTTTGGAGAAATTAAATAATCATTTGTAGCAGCTGATTTTTGCTGCTGTGTTGGCAGTGGCCCAGCATTAGTGTTCCTACTAAAGGACAATTTTGCTCCTTCTAATGCTCTGTTGCTTTTGATTTGCTTTCTAAGATTGGTCCTCCTTTCTCATGTCAGTTCACTTGAAGGTAGACAATTGTTTTCTGTTACTTCCAAATGAATAGAACTGATAGAAGAGATCTTGAAAAGGTAGAAGTTCTAATAATGGAGTTCCTAGACAAGTAAATAAAGCTCTTGAATTTTTATAATTCCCACTGCTTTCACAATGTTTGCTACATTCCCCTCCTTTCTCATACTCTGTGATTCTCAAAGGAAAAAGGATATCACATGTTCCCTTTCGAAATGACTTCTGGTTTCCTCAGCATGGAACGAACAGTCTGCTGGCTGCTACAGCAAAAAATTCCAGAGATAGTGGAGATACATGGGCTTCTAACATCTGTGAAACTCACTTTTTGGAATACCCCAGCATCAAGACCTGAAGGCCAGTAAAACAAGTGAAAATTTAAGTCTTTTTTGTTGTTCAAAGAAGGGAAGATTGAACAAATAATCAGAATATGTGAGAAATATTCCCTAACGCAGAGCAAAATGTCAGGAAATGGTGTCATGAAGAAAAGAGAAATAAACCTAGGATGTCAAAATCTTACATGTGGTAGGCGTGTCAGAAGATAAAAAATGACTGATGGAAGAAATCAATAATAACTAAATGATAAACAGAAAAAAAAACCCCACAAGTCTTCAGATTGTAAAGGTTCATGGAGTAGTTACATGTTGTACTGGTGAGGAAAGACACACAGAGGAAGATAAATATATGTTGAAGTTTTCCAGGCAGGAAGAATATGTTGCCTTAAGAAAAAAGAAAATTAAGCCTAGGACTTTTCACTTACAATATTGAAAGCTTGAAGACTACTAGATGAAAAGGATTTTGTTGTAATTCCCCTGATTAAAAGGTCTCATTTTAAATGAGAGGTTACAAATGAAGCATCTTACTGTAGTATCTGTATAGTATATGCTTATGGCAACTGCTCTTATTGCTAATATGGATATAACATAATTAGAAATGATATTCTAACTATCATGTGATATTATCCACATTTACATTTATTGAAAATGCAAGAGAAAATAGAGATCTGATATTTTTCTAAAAAGTTTTTAAATTGGCTTACTGGCAGAGATTAGGCTAACTACATAAAGATAGTATCATTTAATACCATAATTAAAACAAAGTTGACTATTGGAATGAATTAAAATTCTTAGCTATAATGATCATTTTTCTCATCCCAATTTAGTACTTCAATTATTTATTTAATATGATAGGATTTCTGCTATATTTCCTCATTATTTACCACTTAGAGATTCTTTATTATAAAATTGTTTTATTTCTTCTTCCCTTTACTTTGTCATAGAAAAGGGAAGGGCATATCTTAGTTTGTGGTCATTCAACTTGATGAAATTGAAGTTGGTTCATTCAAATGTATTATGTTAACCCGAAAAAGATACTGGTTAAGAAAAAAGTCAAAAAGATATGTATAATCTCTATGTTTTGTATATAAACACATGCCCATGTGTATATTTGTGTGTGTGTGTTTATGAGAGAGAGACAGAGGGAGAGAAATTTCATGGTAAGTAACCTAAATGACTAGTTAAATTGTGGGCTGGTAGAAATGAACAAATAGCAATAAGGAAGACTTTGTTTTTATAGAGTAAATGAAGATCTTTGGGTCTGCTGCAAGGGACAGTGAAATAGGAATCAGTGGATCTGGTGGCTGCTATTGGATCTCCCTTTAGCAAGCACTTTGATTTGGGACAGATTACTCTCTGCTGTAGTTACTTTGTTTATCAAGTGGAAATAATAAAACTGTATCATTTATTTTTACCTCATTGCAGTTTTATGGAAATAATAAAAGATGTTAAGAGTGTCATGTAAATAAAATGTATGATAGTTGTATCTTTAACATTTCTTAAAAGAAGTGCTATGTATGTGGAAGGCAAAGTAATGACCCAAAGATGTCCACATCTTAATTCCTGGAATTTAATAATTTTTTTTTTTAACATAGCAAACAGGAAGTCAGATCACACATGGAATGGTAGTTGTCAGTCAACCTTGAGGTGAGGAAATTATCTAGGCGGGCCCCAAGTATCACAAGGTTTCTTAAATATTGATGTGGGAGACTTAGAAGTCAGAATGATTCATGGAAGAAGCCAGTCACTGCTTGCTTTGAAAGTGGAGAAAGGGGACCAGAAGACAAGGATTGCAGGAAGCCTAGAAAATTGAAAAGTTGAGAAAATGTAATTTTCTCTGAAAATGTCCAGTAAGGAATATATCCTGCTACTAATTAGATTTTAGCCTAGTGAGACAGGTTTAAACTTAAACCTTCGTAACTATACCATAATACATTTGTCTTTGTATTGTGGCAGTTTATCAGTAACAGACAGGAAATACACTGTAGAACATCTTACATCAATTTTTCAAAATTACCTTAGATTTAGCCTCTTCTGAAATAAGTAGAGCATTTCTTGATAAAATAGTGCTTTGGGTTTCAGCTATTTAAGGTAACTGACAATTTATATTGGTTAACAGAGACAAATAATATGTTTGCATTCTTAAAATAGTAAGATAAATTATCTTACAATTTAAACCATATTAAGTATATATTAAATTACAATAAATTTTATAATTTACATTTAAATTATATTAAGTACTCATTTTTGTACTTGAATTATCATTTTGAAATATTTTGAGATTTGGGTTAAATTATATGACTGACCAAACTTTAAAGAATAAGAACTTGAGTTGAATTTGGTATGAAGAATCCTCATCCTTACACACTTATTTAAACTAAACATCTTTGTAATCTTTGTCATCAAATGCTGATAAAAATTTGAAAGCATATAATTTAACAACCAGTTGTTTCTTACATTTAAAAATGGGAATTTTGATATCTTTAGTATGAGGCATTGGTAAATATTTGGTTTGATCAATGACTGTCAAAGGCCTCCAGTTTTCATTTTTGTTTGTCTTTAAATCTTTATTCCTAGGACAGATCTTTTAATATATGTACTTATGTTGAATCTACTTCTCAAATGAGTAGTCATTATAAAACTTTACTGTAGGAAATGCTTGGAGAACATTCAAACTCTAGCAAACTGTTTGATTTAAAATTTATTTGGTGACCAGGAAGACAAAGGAAAGATGATGTTGAAGTCTGACTTTATTTCAAATTAAACTAGGTTGAGGAAGCCAATCTAGGATTTGAGGGAATAGGGTAATGAGAATGGGGAAAAGAAGATAGCTTTCTGTAATCATTGATATATGTCTTGGAGAATTAAATGCATGGGACAATTTCTTATTAATGTTTGTTGATAATTTAATTTCTATTATTTGTTTTAGTTTTCCTTGCCATAGGGAAATTTACTAACTGTAAGAGAGTTTCTTGTTAATAATAGACTATACAGATGATTGGATCAAGAAGATGTGGTACATATACACAATGGAATACTATTCAGCATGGAAAGAAGATAAACACATGCAATTTGCAGCGACATGGATGGAATTAGAAGGGATCATACTCAGTGAAATAAGCCAGAAAGAAAGAGAAAAATATCGAATGGTTTCACTTATAACAGGACTATAGGGAGGCCGGGTAGGAGAGAGACAATGGTGGGGGGGGCAGAGGGAGGGAAGGAAAAGGGCACAAAATGGAATAGAAAAGAACACAAGGGACCATGGAGATGGATCACGGGTGAATTGGTGGTGGGCTACCCAAGGGGAATACAAAATGTAAAAGACATAAATAACAATAAAAATATATATTAAACAAAATAATAGACTATGCATTTTAACTCTGGAAGGAAATATGTAGATGCTAAATGACTTTTGAAATGGCCAACCAACTGATGATAATGCTCTCGCTGAGATTACCTCTTTTTGAGTTATTTCATTTAATGGTACCTGAGTTGCAGTTATAAATTAGGGTCTTGTTTCAGAAAACTCATTTACTATCATAAAAATACTAAAATTAATCACATAACTAAAATATAAGTATATGCCTTTATTAATTTTGAATATAAAACTAAACTCTTTATATTAAATGATTAAATATTCCTTTTGGTCATTTTTCTGCATGGGCAGAATTGAATGAAGCTTTTCAGTTATGAGTGCAGTGAAATTTGTATCTAAACTACTTTGATTTCCTGCTAAATCTCCACAAGTAAGGATAGGTTTTCTTTACTATCCCTTAAACTTATAATTTCAAAATTATTCTTTTATCTTTCTTCAGTATTTTTATTGATGACTGTTATTTCTTAATTCGCTTTTTGAGATGATCAAACCACTTTATCCCCTCCCCCCTGAAAATTTCTACCCCATGGAAAATTTCTACTCTATCTTTCTTAAAAGCTGCAAAGAAATATGTCTGCTGATATTATTGATACTGTGTGCTTTGGAGACATGTGAATTTGTTACTTCATCTAATCATGAATTCAGGTTGCTTTATACCTCATAAATCAGTGCATTGCGAATTATCTTCATGTCCACTGAGATAAAAGTCGGTCACCATTTAGTAGATGTTGACTGGTAAGGTTGTGTGGGTCTTCTTTTAAGAACATTAATGTGTTTGTTGTTAAAATTTAATTTCCTAAGTCTGTCAGAACTACCATTGGCTAGGATAGTTTAGCCACATTGTAATTGCTTAATAAACATATCTGGTTGTTGATTGTTGTACTAGTGAATACAGATATAGCAATTTCCATTAGCACAAAAAGTTCTATTGGAGAGAACAATTAGACCCAGTGTAACTGTATACATAGACCTTTTTTAAAAAAAGGAATCATTCCACACATTAGTTTCTCACATTGTGTTGTGAACATATTTCATTATCTCTGAATATTTTTACTGATCTCATTTAAAAGGTTTTCAAGAATTATATGGAAATAGCCATTTTTTTTAATAGTTGCCTGTAATAGGCCAGTTAAACTATTTCTGATTTTTTACTGTTTTACAGACAGTCAGTATAGCAAATATTCTTTTCATTAAATATGTGTTATCCTCAATTACTTTAGGATAAATTTCTGAAAAGCCACACTTCTTAATAAGAACAAAAGAAATTATAGCTGCTAAAGAACTTTACTAGGGCTCTTGATTTAGTTTGTCACATTATCTATCTATACATCATCCATAAATGAGCTAGGGTAAGAAAAGTCATTTCCTATACTCCTTTATTCTTTTCAAAAACTCATTGAAAATTCAGTGAAGCTTGAGAATTTAATTTGCTTGCTTTTTTTTCATTATTGTCTCTTTTTCCTTTTCCTGCCAGAATACCTCCCTTTGGCATTTTTAACATCAGTTTTCCATTTAAAAACTGAATTGGGAACTTTAAAGTAAGTCTCAATGTAGCATTTTCATAAGAAGTAAAAGTTGGCAAAATTCCATATTTGGATCCTTAAAAAGGAATAGAGCCAAGAGTGATAGTAATTTTTACCTTCTGAAGTAATCCCCGCTGACACTGAGCACTGTTATCTTGATGACTTGCTCACTTATGTTCAGCTGCTTTCAAGAAGGTTAGAGTTTTTATACATTTGCCTGATAAATTTGGGACTACTTTGGTAGGCATTCTGGATAATGGTGATAAACAATTATTGAATTTATTTGTTCATTGAATTTTATTATAATTTCTGGAAAAGCATCAGTATGAATGACTTCATTCTCCTAAAGCCTTTCTATGTTGAAGATGCTTCAATTGGGGGGAATGAGTGCAAAAAATAAGACCAATAAAAAAGCCTCGTTTTTTTAAAATGATGCCAGATGTTGCTTATGGCTTGTCTATTAAATGAATTCATTATACATTTATTTGTAGACTAATCATGATGGGTCAAAACAATTTGAATTTCTGTGAGCTTTAAGGTTGAAGTTTGGTGTTGGAGGCAAGTGACTTGTGCAACCAGCAGTTCTCTTAGTAACTATTCTGTTACCTGAAACTTGTGCACATTAGAATGCGCCCTCACTATGTATAGTTTCATGGTAACTGAGACTTTAGAATAAGCTCCAGATTTGAGATAACCCCTTATGGAGTCTTCACTCCTTATTTTTAGCAGTTAAACTTAGAAAGTTGTTAAGTATAATAATTGCGGTTCAAGTCTTTAAAACAGTATGTTGTATGTGCTTGTTTTCGTTCTTGAATTATTTAAATCTACTTTTTTTTTAAATGGGGTGGATGTTAGACTTTTAATCCGTAAGTAGAATTTGGTATTAAGAATGTAAACCTTACTGAATTGTTTAATGTCGGTATGCAGTGGTATAAATAAGACACTAAGAAATTCCACAATATATCCAAATATATTTATTTTGCGCCAAATCTGAGTATTTCTAAATTTACTGTAGTACAAGTTGTTATGTGTCAGAGATAGAATTCATGTATTTTATTTTACTTGTTTGGGGCATAGTTTTGAGTGTTGATCTCTTAAGTATGAGAATTGAGGGTACAAGAGCAGGAATTATTCTAGTAGCCCATAGAATGGAACCCTGGCTGTCATGGTGTTATTTCAAAGCCATGGTTTCTTGCTCTTCCACAGGCAGATTGTTTGATGAGATTAGGAAGTGGCCAGTGTCATAGGAGTAATAAGATATGTAAGACACCACCAATTCACCCGTGATCCATCTCCAGGGTCCCTTGTGTTCTTTTCTATTCCATTTTGTGCCCTTACCCTCCTCTCCCCCCGCTTCCCCCCCCCCCACCCGTTGAGTGTCTCTCTCCTATTTGGTTTCCCTATAGTCCTGTTATAAGTGAAACAATTCGATATTTTTCTTTTTCTTTCTGGCTTATTTCACTGAGTATGATCCCCTCTAATTCCATCCATGTCGCTGCAAATTGCATGTGTTTATCTTCTTTGAATGCTGAATAGTATTCCATTGTGTATATGTACCACATCTTCTTGATCCAGTCACCTATTTTTGGACATCTGGGTTGCTTCCATACCTTTGCTATTGTGAACAGTGCCGCAATGAACGTACAGGTGCATGTATCCTTTTGGATTAGTGTTTTTGTGTCCTTTGGGTAAATTCCCAAAAGTGGGATTGCTGGGTCGTATGGAAGCTCCATGTTTAGCAGTTTGAGGAATTGCCATACAGCTTTCCATAGTGTTTGGACCAGTTCACATTCCCACCAGCAGTGTAGAAGAGTTCCTTTTTCTCCACATCCTTTCCAGCATTTGTTGTTGCCTGTATTTTTAATGTGTGCCATCCTCACAGGTGTGAGGTGGTATCTCATAGTGGTTTTGATTTGCATTTCCTTGCTAAATACAAAATATAAAAGACATAAATAACAATAAAAAGTATACATATATAAAAATATTCAGAGATAAAAACTGAGTATCACACCAAGCATAGCTATTATGAGAAAATTTTCCTGAAGGAAAATGAATCTCCCATAGTAACTATGTAACAATTTTTCTTCTTCCTAAAGGAAATAAAAATATTGTTACAGTGACAATCCTTAAGCAATGTTAATCCTATACCATAGGCAATTTCCTGTGATATCAATATATTTGGATTCACAGAGCATATGTAACATATTCACAGTATTGCCTGTTTGAAGTCATGAAATCTGATATTCTTCCAATTTACGAAAGAATCCATCCTATTTTCCCTTTATGACTCAATGAGAATTAGTCTGGGAGATAGGTGTTTATCATTTACAGAGCCTCTGACCTAAGAAAAGATATTAAAGGCCTAAGACACTCTCTGCTGTAAATTTCCTTCAAGGAATGTTACAGGTAGGGCTATCTTTTCTTTGTAATAAGGAAGCACTTCTTGATTGAGGGTTTAAGACAGGATAGTTGGGCCACTCAAGTCTTTAAAGGGCTAAAAGTAGTATGAATGATGTCTAAATACATGTGGGGCATTATTTCTTATAGGGAACAAAAGTGAATAAAACCTGTTAAACCTGTTTAAAAAAAAATAGATATGTAAGACAAGTGTGTAAATGTGCCTTTCAGACTTTATATAAGGTGAAGAAAGCTTGAGTTACAGTTTTGGGTCATTTTGGCTTCTACTTGGGTAGAATGATGAGACAGAAATGAGGTGCTTGATTTTAAAATTAAGTATGAATTCTAGTTTGCCACCTAAAAACTGTAATCTTGTACAAATAATTTAGTTGCTTTGAGCTTTAATTTCTCATTTATAAAATGGATGTCATATCTGCTGCATCAGGTTGTTATGGGAAGTTATATGAAATAATAAAGCAGGTAGAGTCCCATCAAATGCTTGTTTCCTTTTCTTTGGGTGGCAACAGTAAGGTATTCTTGTAGTTCTTTTTTGTGCTCTGACACTCAGTAAAAGCTTAGTTGCCAGTTCCTGTATGCTGCTGTTTGTTACTATCCATGTGAATTAGTGTTAGTCCTTTGTTTCATATCCTTTGTGATTTTGTAAACTTGAGTTATGATTTGATAATACATGAGATCAGTTTTGTTTTGTTTTGTTTTCTTTCACTGCAAGTTAGTTCATTTAACCTAATCAATGGAGACATTGCAAATAAGTTAATGGAAGTTTATTAATGTAACTTAAACATTTTCCCCACAAATATTTCAATAGAAGTTCTTGTGATTTGCTATGACTGAGTATAAAGTGTATGAAAACTTGGTAAGTGAAGAGATGTGAGCAATGGCTAATATCTTTAAAGCAGAGTAGATAGTTTAAAGCATGGGTAGATAGTTCTTCAAGCTACCAGAGACATCATAGTTGCTGTTTGTGAAAATTGCAACCCCAAACTAGGAATGAGAGAAGGAAAAGAGCAGAGGAAGAATTACATTAAAAGAAAAAGGCTTACTTTTGTTCCTCAACCTGGAAAGGAGCTGAGGTGGAATTTGCAAAATCTGATTGAGTACCATTATTATTTTTTTTGATAGTCATATTATTTTTTAATTTATTTTATTTATTATACACTTTATAGCAGTCTTTATTTTTGCAGTGTATGCTTTCTACTCTCAGATTAGTCCCCCAAAAATTCCCACCACCAGTTCTCCCATGCACCATCACCATAGTCCATTATTAAGAATAATTGATAATAGGATAAGTTATTGAATCCAGTAGGAAAGATAAAAAGTTTTAGAAATATCATTTGGTATTTTCCCAAAGAATAAAAACTTAAGAGTTATATTCTTTGTCTCCTTGAAAATATAACAGTATATTGAAGTTTGAGTCTGGCAAATCGATTCTCAGAAGCATAGAAAAATAATTGTAATATAACTTCTTGAGAAATGAAAGTTCAAAGCAGAATCATAATATTATGGTATAAATGAGTAACTTTAAAACTTGTAGCTAGTAGCGTTAGAACTGATATTGGTCATAATCTTTCATACAATGTAAGTTTGCCTGGACTACAAGGCCTTGAAGAGAGAACTGAGATTAATAATTTAGGGATGGACTCAGAAAAGCAGGTGAAGGGTCTGCCTTTCTCTCCCAGAGGAGATCGGGAATCATCTCTTGCATGTGGTCATTGTTCCTTAGAATTGCAAAAATTTTTGATGTTTTATAAACTTAAGTGGTCAGACTAAAGAGTTATTTGCTTTATTTCTTAGGAGTATTTCATTTAGTTCAATCTAATCAAGTTTTAGTAAAACTGTTCTCCCTCTGAATAAAAGGATACATAAAACAACAGACTTGGCAGAAATGAATTCATTGTTCCTAGGGCTGATAACAGGTTGCCTTTATTTTAATTCTCTCTCTCTCTCTCTCTCTCTCTCTCTCTCTCTC
>PVIJ01014373.1:0-41087 GCA_004024925.1 Scalopus aquaticus | reverse complement strand
TTGATTCCTCAGGTGGCCTCTTCTCTGTATATTACATTCCATGCATCTCCCTCTTCTTACAAGGGCACCAGTCCTTTCAGATTAGAACCCCACCATTGTGACCACCTTTAACCTTAGTAACTTCCCTCATGGCCCTATCTCCAAAATAGCCACATTGGGTTTTAGAGCTTCAACTTATGAATTTGGGGGTAGAAAGGGTGGATAGGTGGGAACACAATTCAGTCCATAATGGATAGAATTATGGATGGAAATCTGAAGTTTACAGTTATTTCCTGAAGTGTACATTCATGTATGGTTATGTCATCAGTTGCAGCAATAATAAATATTCTTCAATACTTTGCAGCTTATAAAACTTGTTCACTTGCACTATTTCTCAGCTCACTCAAAGCTACTTCAACAAAACCCTCTCTGAGTAGCACCCCATATATCATATGCTATTGCTCTCTAACTAGTTACTTGGTTTATTTTTTCTTTTTGACACTGTATCACCATCCCCTGTATCTATTTATTTCATTACTTATTGCTTGTCTCCTACACTATAAAAGGCTTCCTGAGTGTAGAGACTGCATCTGTCTTATGCACTGTTGTATGACAACACCTAGAACAATACCTGGAGTATAGTAGGTGACTGATGAATTGTTACATGAAAGAATTACTAGTTATGCGATCCTCTCAATAGACCTTATGTAAATATTGTTAAAAGATGAGGGACCAGAAGCTCCCAAGGGCACTGGACAGGGCTTCTGGTTTCCTACCCCAACTCTTACCATTATCAGATATGACAGTCTCCATGACTTAACCTCTTAGTCTTAGATGGTTAGATCAATGTTTTGGGGGGAAGAAAAACTTACTGTGATACAATTCACATACTATATAATTTATCCATTTGAAAGATACCATTCAATGATTTTTAGTACATTCATAGAGTTGTATAACCATCACCACAGTAAATTTTAAACATTCTTATCATCCTATCAAGAAACTCTATGCTTTGTAGGTGGCAGCTTCAATTCCTCATCCCTAGCCAAATCCCAGGCAATCGTTAATCTATTTAAAGTCCTTAATGGATATGTCAATTAATGTTTTAAAGAATATATATTCTGAAATTGCTTGTTGGAATTATTTCTAGGTAGTTTGTTTTTGTTATTACTACAAATGAAATTGATGGTGCCAGAGCTGAGATGTTTAATACAGTTACCACTCACCACATGTGACTTTGGAGGACTTGAAATGTGGCTGGTCCTGTTTCTTTTTACTCTGTTTAAAGTGGCTACTAGGACATTTAAAATTACCTGTATGATTCTCAATAGGTTTCTGTTGACGGCAATGTTCTAAGCAAGACAATTTTATTAGCTGGGTTGAGAATAAGTACTTCACTTTGTATATTGCAGCCACAAGACTAAAAGCTCTCAGTGGGAATTAACATGTGTTGTAAAGGTAAAACACATACCTGCTTTTAAAAGCTTACTATGAAGAAAATAATCTAAAATATTCTATTAATAACTTGATGACATTGATAACATATTGAGGTGATACTATTTTGTGTCATATATCTAAATAAGGTCTAAGGAAAATATATTGTTAAAATTAGCAAAATTAATTTCACCTGTGTCTTTTTTACAGTTTAAAGAGGCTACTAGAACTTTTAAAATTACACATGTGGCTCACATTATATCTCTATTGGACAGTGATATTTGATTCAGAACAGATTTATCAGATGAGTTTAAAAATCCACAGTTGAACCTTGAACAATAAGGATTTGAACTTCAAGGGTCCACTTATACGTAGATTTTTTTCTACCTGCAGTTCTGCATACACAGATTTAACCAAATCTGGGCCAACTGTAAGGGGTTTGAACATCTATAGATTTTGGTATCTGGGGGGTTAGTGGGGGTGTCTTGAAACCAATATGCTATGGATACCAAGGAATGACTCTAGTTTTGTGGGAGTCATAGGTTATGTCTGGGATTTTTGACTGTATGTGGGGGGGGGGGATGAGGGGTGCCCCATTCCCATGTTGTTAAAAAATCAACTATTTTCCTCCATATTTTGTAGCCCAAATATTAAAATCCCTCATAAAGAAAAATAGTTGAAAAGCAATATGATGGTTCCATGACAGAAAAAAGTTGAGGATAAATAACAGAAGTAGTGTTTGATGTTGTAGTGAAAGATATCATAGTTGTGAGAATGGGGTGTCACCTGGCTGTCCCTAGCCTCATTTGGGCTATCACAACAGCCTCCCAAGCCTCCCTGCCTTCAAGAACAGTCTCTCTCCCAATCAGGGGTGTATTTCCCCCAGGCTAGTCAGTTACGTCACATCTTTGCTCAGTCGCATCACTTTCTCATTCAGCATCTGTCGATGGTTTGCTAAGGCTTTGTATGATATGAGCTCCCCTTGGCTCTGACCTCCTCTCCCTGCACTCTTGCCTTTATCACCCTGGTTTCTGTCATGCTCTTCCCTACTCTCCTCCTACTTGTTCTCTTTTTCCTGGGATACTCTCCTGACCTGGTCTTCCCGGGCTTGACTCCTCCTTATTATCCATAGCTAAGCTACCTTTGCAGGGTTGTTATGTGTGTCTTATGAAGACTGAAAATCATGAAGTCATCCTGCCTGAGTTTAAATGCCAGCTCTGCCACCTTGCCGCTCTTTGACTCTGGGAGAGTTTCTTTCTGTTTTGGTTTATTCATCTATGAAAGAGGACAACAATTGTTTCTTCAGAGGGTTAAATTAGCTATCACTTGAAAAACGCCTACAGTGGTGTCTGGCACACAGTAAGCACTGTGTATTCATACCATCACCACCACTACCACCTCAGCACCATTATCATTCAACACTTGCTAACAAGTATTAGGAACTTGCAAAAGCATATCACCACTAATCCAACATTTCACTTTAAGGAACTTATCCTAACTAAATATTGGACAAGGATATAAGGCTTAATGTACATCATGGGATTCAAAAACACTTTTAAAAAAGCAAAAATTTTGAAATAGTTTGCATGTTGGTTAAACAGTAATAGCAGTAGAGTAATACACAGCCATAAAAACTACCTAAAATGAGGAATTCTTCTCTCATTTCAGAGATCTTTAATAGCCTGCACACATATAATGGAGCCCTTCTCAGAATAATGTTCTTAGCTGCACAAAACAGAATATACAGGATTGCCAAGGAAATAGATTACTTGGAAATACAGTCATCAGAATATAAAAATTAAAATGGTCAACAAATATGATTCTTCCTTCTAAAGGCATAAAACTGAAAGATTCTAGCAGCAGGTCTAAGAGTTACAATTTTGAAGTAGCAATAAGCAGTAAGCAGAAATATATTAAGAAATCTGTGGGAAGCTGCAGACACATTCAGAAGTACTGCTGACATGATTGTAATTTGTTGCTCATATCAATAATAATTGGAAGAAATGTGAAATTTCAGTTTGAATTGGCGAAAATAAAGATATAATTTTCCCCACCGAAGTTCAGAAATGCTCTGGCTTAAAACCCATGTTCTAGCTCATAGGTTCCCAAATTTTTTCTATAAAGGGTCACATAATAAATATTTTATGCTCACAGGCCATACTACTCACAACTACTCAAACATGCCACTGTACTTGAAGGCAGTCACAGATAATATGAAAACCAATGGGTGTGGTGTGTGCCAACAAAATCTTATAGAAACAGGCAGAGTACCTGTTTTTCCAACACAGAAAAATATTCCCAAACTGCTTAACGGTAAAAAAAGTGTATCTCTAAGTACACACACACACACACACACACACACACACACACACACACCAAAACACACCCAAGTCTAAAGGACCTACAAAAACATCAGCAGGGTTTATTTTTGGGTAATGGGAATATGAACAATCTTTTTTTATACTTTTTGGTATTCTCTCATTTTTTTTCACAATCTGTTACAATATCTTTATAGTCAGAATATTAAGAATTAAAACCAATCAACTAGAAGGGGTTTTATAGGTCAAAACTGAAATGGAGCAGAAATTCCCCAATGGGTCCCCCCAGTCCTCTCTAAGTCCTCAGTGAGAAGGCACTCACTGGCAATCTGCTACTCTCCTGAAGCAAGTATAAGCACTTAACTTCTCTTTCAGGCAGTTTGAAACATTTTTTAGGCTGGGATAGATTATGCTTTGCCATATTGCCAAGGGAGTCTATGCATCAAGAAACATCAATCCGTGTTCTGTACAGCCCACTCCCTGATCCTGGCTGTAACATTCTTGGAGTTTTATGGACCAAGTCCAGTCTCCTCATTGCATTACTCTAAGAACTAAAAGCAAAACCCACATAGAGTCCAGCAACTGGATTGGCAACTGGAGATTCTCTGTGAATATTGATTCCATCCCCCTTCCCTTTTATAAACCAACATTTCCAACATTTGGAGTTAGTCACAAGTCTCTTCTCTGAAATTTCACTTCCCAAATGGGCACCTAGCTTTTTCACCAATTCTTCTCTTGTGACAAACCCAAGATTCTCCTTCTCTGCTCCTCTCTTCCTTGTTGGCAGGGTCCTTGATGGTGCTGAGTGTTGACTTTGCTATTGTTTTAGGAAGGTGATTCTTCATCTTCAGGGAGGACTGAGTGCAGATTACTATTAATCATTGGTCTTTTCCAACTGGAGCTGTTTTGCTCTACAAGGGACATTTAGCAATGCTTGAAACATTTTTTATCATCATGATAAGGGGTAGGGATGCTACTGAATAGAGGTTGGAGATATGTTTAAACTTTGTATAACACATTAAGACAGACCCCACAACAAAGAATTATCTTTTCCAAAATGTCAGTGTGTATAGTTGAGAAATCTTGGTCTAAACAAATTGTGGTAATTGCATTTCCTTTCCCAGGTGGTGAAACTGTGGCAGTG
Organism: Scalopus aquaticus; assembly: GCA_004024925.1. NCBI lineage: Eukaryota > Metazoa > Chordata > Mammalia > Eulipotyphla > Talpidae > Scalopus > Scalopus aquaticus. Next base: position 36,212 of record PVIJ01014373.1, on the reverse strand, counting down.
GGCTCTAGAGAAAGCCTGCAGAAAGGAAATATTATCCCTGACATGAATAATATATGAGGAGGCACTGTCCTTCCTTCTGGTCTTCAGGCATTTTCAGGGAACATGGAGCAGCAGTAGCTTTGAATCTTTAATACAAAGAGTATGGCAGAGATAAGGTATGAAAAACATCTAGTTCTTCAGTTAACTTCTGAGGTGCCTTCTTCCAAAAGGAATTTGAAATATCTGAAGAAGAATATTTTACATGACTGGTTGCATGTAGTTGCTAACAACAAAGAGAATTATGAATTACGTTATTTCCAGATTAACCAGGATGAAGAAGAAGAGGAAGATGAGGATTAATATCTAGTATATTTTAAATGAGTTTTTGAATAAAACTTGGGAACAAAAAAATGCTGATTTACCCTATTAATTCCACTCCAAGGTACAGAACCAATAGAAATAACATATATTCATATATTCATCAAAAGATATGTAACATTCTTCATAATAGATGCATACTGGTGAGGTCTCTCTATAAACACTCACTGAGCCACCCAGCATCTTCTTTTCTCTTCTAGACTACCGTGTTTACCAGAAGTAGAGTGACATAAAGGTGAAAGAGAGAGAGAGAGGGAGAGAGAGAGGGAGAGGGAGAGAGGGAGAGGGGGAGAGAGGGAGGGGGGAGAAGGGGGAGGAGAGAGAGAAAGAGAGAGAGAGAGAGAGAGAGAGAGAGAGAGAGAGAGAGAGAGAGAGAGAGGAGAGAGAGCTTTGAGAATGTTCCAGCTTATAAAATATAGTGAAATAAAATTAAATGTTTATAGGGTGACTAATATGCCATATCCTCAGGGGAAAAAGTCAAGCTTTTGCTGTTGCTGGACTTCAGCTGAATCCTGGTTTCTCTGGGAAGGGGAGCTAGATGGAGGTCAAAAGGACCTGGGGCTTTATCTGGCAGGAAAAAGGGAAGATTCTGTGAACGAGATAGGTACAGGGAAGGGCCAGCTCTGCACACATCTGGGAGTGGCACTTTCATGCTCCGTTTTTGTTAGTGTGGAAAGTTGAAGCTGGGAGATTTATCAGGTCACGCTATTTATGGAGTATCTGCTCTAGATTAGGAAACATTCTCAGTAGTTGTGCTGTTGTATTTAAGAATCCAGAAATAAATTGAATGTCAGAGGGAAACAAAAAGTGACTCCTCTAATTAAGTATAGGAAAGTCAAGATTGTTTCCAGCAATTTCATCGTTGAATCCCTAGCACTAGGCACGATGCCTGGCCCATAATTCTCGATAAATTCTTTCCTTCAGTATCTGTCTGTTGACTATCTGCTCTACGTTAGAAACCATTCTAAGTAGTTGAGTCAAAATAGAGAAATCCCTCACCTCAAGGAACTTATTCCTTAAGTGGGGGGGAAATCAAACGTTAATCAGCCAAATGGATAGTATGTTCCTTAGAAAGAAGTACCTTGAGTAAAGTAAATCAGAGAAAAAAATAGGGGCTTGAAAGTTTGGAAAGGGCAGCAATCTTACCTGGGAAGTTTAAGTAGGGCCTTGCAAAAAATGTGGGCAAAGGCCCAAATGGGCCTTTACATGTAGAATATAAAGGAAAAGCCTCCAGGCATAGGGAGCAGCAAAGGCAAAGGCCCTGTAGCAGGAGAATGCCTTGTAAGTCTGGGGATATGGAGGAGACTGAGTGGTTGATAAAAAGTGAGTGAGAAGAGGGCATCTCTGGTGGTGCAAGGGGTTAAGTCTCAGCACTATGAAGCTATCTGCAGCCACTGCAGCACAAGTTCCATCTCAGGCCAGGGGGCTTCCCACGCAGCACAGCAGACCTCTCCTGCCTTTCCTGCTGCTCCCCTCAGCAGCATACTTCAGTAGATCTGCCTGTTCCGCTCCCCACTCTGTCTCTGGTAAATCTTCTCACTTCCCCCCACCTCTGGCCTACACCCCAGTTCTTGTATGCATAAATAAATAAATCTTTTAAAAAAAGAGTGAGTGAGAGGAAGTTAATAAAAAGTGACATCAGACAGGTGGTGGAGGGTGTGGGTCTTTCACTAGACTGTGATTTTAACTCTAAATGAGAAAGAAGCCATTTTCTCATGGAAGGGATTAGGTAGAAGAATGACATAACTAGACTAAATATTGATTGGATGACTAAATATGGCAATTTACATATTATAACTATTTTAACATACATCATTATTACATTTGACCTTCATATCAACATGAGATAATAAGAACAAGAATTATTAGCAGCATTTTCAAAGGATTCCATCTTGGAAATTAAGTAGCATAGGCTTTGGGGAAAGAGATCTGGATTTGAATCTTGATTCAGCTACGGAAGAGTTGGATTGTGCAAGAGTCAGCCTCAGTTTCCCCATCTCTGCAATGGAGACAATAATGCTTTGGGATAGAAGAGTGGATAAAGTTATTAATATAAATGCCTACCAGCACATCTTGAGCTTAATACATGGCATTTACCTACTCCAAATAGAAGGAATGTAGAGTTCATCCAACTCTGAGGATCTGAGGTGGTCTCCAGAAAGTTACCACATCTGCATCTGCTGGGGTAAATGTACATATTCCTGGACTAATACCAAATCTGTTGAACCCTGATTTTGTTGCTTTGGATTTCCATTTTAATGACGAACAACTAACGTAAACTTCTCAATGGACAGAATAGCATAGAGGTTAAGAGCAGATCTGATACAAAAATGAGCAAGTTACTTAACCTCTCTGAGCACCTTTTCCCATCTTTAAAGTGTAACTATTAATAGCATTCTCCTCTGAGGGGCGTGAGGAAAATGCCTGTAAAGCCCTGCTCCTTTCCCTGGAACATACTAAACATTCCACCCACGGCAGATACTAAGAATGGTCCTTTAAATGACACTGTTTTTACTTAAATTAACTCACTATAAAAAATCAAATTCATTTGCATTATTTTTTCAATTAAGAACTCTAAATTTAGTTTACAAGGATGTTTAGAGCAAACACGTGATGTGAGTACCATCCCAAGTCATTCTGCAGCTTCCCTAGCACCACATGCTGGAGAAACACTGGAAGAAAGGCCCCGGGAATGAAAAAGAATATTTTGGGATCATGTCTCCTGTTCATGCTTTTGTTTCAAGGTGAGAGCAAGTGTGCAACCTGTTGCCTGGAACAGAGAGGGGGTGGTGGAGAAAGGGGCTGGTCCCTTCCAGGCGGGCTAGACATGTTGGTGCCCAGCTCTTGAAAATTTACACAACACAGGAACCTTCATCACACATTGGACTATTTTTGCCTAAGGAGAGCTGACAACCAAGGAAAGTGGTTGTCAAGCTTTGGGACTTGTTGGCTACAAAAAAGTGCAGAGTTTAAGATTTATTTTCTTGGACCATAGGAGCGCCACTTTGAATACACAATTCATGTGGGTTCCTGGCTAACTCTTCCTGGGTCCTGTTGCTTTTTCTCTGCCTTCTTGGGTTAAAGTATTACTCAGGTATTTATGAAAAAGGCGCACAAAATTAGGCTGAGGTCCAGGATAGTTCAGTGCAATCAACTTGCACCAAACCCTGAAATATGCTGGAATGCAAAGTTTGTTATTAAGTAAGTGAACAGAGATTGGAGAGAACAAAACAGAATTACTACCAGCAGCAATCATTTAGTAAGCACCTACATTCTGCCAGGAGCTGTGCTAGAGATGTTTTGCTGTTTGAGTATTCACAGTGACTCTATAGAAAGAGGGCGTCGTTAGTCCCCTTTTAAGGATGAGGAAATGTGATGAGGTTAAGGAACTTGCAGGAGGTCACGTGACTTTCACATCCCAGCATGCTTCAGTTCAAAGCCCCACTATACAGATGTTCAGGCAACAGACAGGCAACAGACGCTGAGGAAGGTTGTTTTATCTGGGGAGCCTGTGGAAATGGGGAGTTTCATGAAGACTGGCTTGGTGTCAGTTTGAGTGAATTAAGAGTGAATGTGAAACTGTACTGTACACAATGCTGAACCTGCTATCTGAGTCTGTACCTAAGAGTGTGAGGCCATCATTAACACCAGGTGGTGAGGCAGTGTGTGTCTTGGAATTAGCTTCTCTGCCAGCCAAAGACATACCTGCAGCAGATCCACTAGCATCATCCATGTTTGTCCTGAGAAGTTCGCTCACAGCACCTGGGTGTGCCCCCAAATAATGCTGGAGTTTGATAAGACTGGATAAAGTATTACTAATTTCACTATCCGTACCTCACACAAAATGCACATTTGGTTGTCAATTCAACTTCAAAAGATGGTCATGTGTTCAGGTAAGAATCTGCTATGCAAATGGTTCAGGAGACTGTTGGCATTCTCAGATTTACCATTTAATAATAACAATGATGATAATATGAACATAGTGTTTAACATGTGCCAAATATTATTGTTTAACCTCTAAGGACACTACTAGCAGCTCACTTTACAGATGAAGAAGCTGAAGCAGAGAAATACAGTTACCCCATCAGTAAACTATGACAGTTCTTTTCAATCTTCATGAGTTTATGTGAAGGTCTGTGATACAGACTCATTTTGTTATTCTTCAGACCTGTGAACCGAAATTCACTTGCTATAAGGGGTTTGGTATAAGAAGCAAGAGAGTAAACTTGTGACTAAACTCAGCTTGTTGCGGAGGAATGTCTACATCTCACAAAAGTTTTGCTCTTTTTTACATATCTAATGCGGGCCTTTTATGGGAAAATTTTATGCCACAGTAGATGCAATAATTAGTCTTTTGACTACAAATAATAGATACCAACTAAGAGCAGTTTAAAAAGTAAAATCAATTATTTTTTTCATCTAATAAGTCTGAGACAGGTGTTTATATGTTTGTATGTGGCTCAAAGATCTCAGCATTTTGGTGATATTTCCCTTCATGGTCCCTCTGTGACTGCAGCAGATTCAAGCATCACACCTTCACCTGCCAGCATTCCCCCCCAAAAAGAAGGTACAGCCAAACATTTCCTATTTTTAAAGAGGAAAATGATTTCTAAGCAGTTTCCCCACATCCGTCCCGTGATATTTCACTGTCTAGAACTGTGTCACATGTCAATTCCTAGAACAGGGTTTCTTAATCTCAGCCTTTTTGACATTTTGGGCCAGATAATCTGTTGTGAGACACTATGCTGGGCATTGCAAGGTGTTTGTCAGCATCCCTTACCTCTACCCACGAGATACTAGTTCCATCTGCCCAGTTACGGAGTGTGTGTATGAGTGTGTGAGTGTGTGTGTGTGTGTGTCAAGTCACCTGTGTTGAGAACCAAATGGATAATCCTAACTGGTCAGTCAATCCCATCTGCTGAGGTTGTGTTCACTGTTACCTGAGAACAGGTCTGTGACAAGGAATCATGGCTGTGGGCTTAACCACCTTTCCCCAGGTTGCTTTTAGGCTGTTCAAAAAAAAAAAAAAAAAAAGCTCTTTATTGGAAGTCCAAGGGAAGGATTTAAAAAGGTTTGTCTCTTACATCCAAGAAAGATTTTGTGGGGTATCAGGAGGAACCAGGTCAAAGAATAGGTTGGCTCAAGGGGATATCAGAAAGGAAGCAAGGTGGGGTGGTGGTGGGCAGAAGAGGTCAATCTTATAGTGAAAGATGGAATTGGACTCTTCATGGTGAATTTAATGTAGTATATACTGATGTTGATTTATTATGAACGTACATAATGAAATCCACATAATGTTATAATGCAATGTTACTTCAATAAAAAAAAAAGACAAAAACCAACTCCAACTTTTCAAATTGGTTGCTTGAAAAACATTGGTAAATTCTATCATGTTGACTGCCCAAAGTCATTTCAATCTTATGCTATTCCTTTTTAAAATTTCAGTCACTCTTGTGTAAAGTAGGAAGGTGGTGTTCAGAACTTTCAGCTAGAAAATGTTGCTTGGACTTAAAGGGTTACATGTGACTTCTCTGGGATTTGAAGAACTGTTCTTCAGATCATGGTTTTCATCAAAGTCATTTTCTATGTTTTTATAAACATGCTTAATAAGAAAAAATTTAAGTAGCAAAAACAATATGAAACATTGCTCTAAATATGGAAACACTGGAATGAATGTTATGTTTTAAAGGCTCTCACTTATGAAAACACTAATTAAAGAGCTCACACTGTGTATCTTAGGAAAGGGAGATATTTCTTTATTGCTTTCTAAAAATTTTTACCCTCACTATCCTTTAGCAGTAAGAACAAAAGGATATTGAGGATTCTCTAATGGGAACCCAACTTTCATTATTAAAGGGAAAACTCAGGGTAAATGTGAAATTACTTACATTAGGACTACAAACACCAATGAAAGCTGAAAACTAATTATAATGAAAGAAAATTCTGTTAGTTTAATCCCTCCCAAACCCTGGGGGTATAAAAACTTCAGGAATTGATTAATTTTCTTTTACTCAGATACTTTATAATGATTCAGCAAAACAAAGTTATAAATACTTCAGCACTGAGTAATATTAAATTGGGAGCAGATTTGAACCTATTCCCCAAAGCCAATTTGCCTCCGAAGAATCAGCAATATCAGGATATGCTTTAGTGGAAAAGTTTATCCTGAATTGATTGGAGCAGAGAAAATAAAACCTGATACACATATTTTTAAACTCCTATTCTTCACCATGTTGTTCAGTGCACAATCTGCCTCCCCCCACTGCAATAAAAAAAAAATGTGATTCAAAAGATTTAATTTGAAAACAAAATTAGTAAAATTCTTTAGAACTAAAAAAAATAAGAAGAAAAAAGAAGAACCCTAAGGTAAGTGCATATGCATATTTATTCATTGTTCCTGGTAGTTTTGTTGTTTTTTTTTTTATTTATGCATACAAGCTGGGGTACAGGCCAGAGGCGTGGGGCGGTGAGAGGGATCACCAGAGACAGAATGGGGAGCAGAACAGGCAGATCGACTGAAATACACTGCTGAGGGGAGCAGTGGGCTACACTGCTGAGGGGAGCAGTGGGCGAGGCAGGATTCCCACCATGCGGGAATCTCCCCGGCTAGGCATCAAACTCTCCTCGCCGCTGCAGCTCCTCAGTGCAGCGCTTAACCGCTGCGCCACCAGGGAGGCCCTCATGGTAGTTTTGTTCTAGAGAGTTGCAGCAGATACTGAATTAGTGTATAGTGAATCATTGCCCCTAGGGGAAATAGGGGAGAGTTTCCTGTGAGTCTTTGGTCATAACATTTTTTTTTTAACTGTTCAACATATAACCTTGCTTTATGTGTGTTTCTGTTTAAGGACATCTTATTTAATATATATTATTGATTCATTAAATTGAAGTTATGGCCAACTTAACTATAACTCATGTCTGAATGAAGCTTATCTGACCCACATATTTTCTCTGAAAGGCACATCACAGCTTTCTTATACTTAGAAACATCAGCAAGCACTTTAGCACTAGCCTGCGGGGTCATTTTAAACAGCAAAATCACCAATGAAAAGCATAATGTGAAAACCTGGTGCTAAATAGACTATGAAAAGGACACCTGTTTAGAGTATGGGCTGAAACAAGAAGGCCCAGGGTCACTTTCCTTGACCTTATCCGGAAATATGTGTGACGGGGACTTAAATTTATCACCACTCTGCACATGTCTGTGATTGATCACAAAAGTGGCACAAATGTTGATTTTGGGGGGCTACAAATACATTTTAATGAGCAGGTGAACTGGCAAATACAAAACACAGGAATAATGAGAATTGACTATAAACATATATGTATACATCTACTTATAGATAGATGTATACACACACATATACTACATATCTCATTCGGTGACGCAAAACGAACCTGTTCATTTTTTACTACAGAAGGGAAACATTCTCTCTTCCAGGCCTGTGCAAAAACCTTCGAGTTGGGAGCAGGTAGGCTCTCTAACGTGGGAATGGTTGCCAGCAAGGCTGTGGAAAATAAACAAGAGGAATGCCAGAGTGGATCAGTGGTCTGAGTCCTAGTGAATGGCAAACGCATGTTCTTTATGAGAGATTCCATATAATGATTTAAAAAAACACACTTCTTTCTTGGGACAACTAGACATGTTGAGAAGCAACATGTGAAACACACAGCCTAAATATGACATATTATTGCCCAAAAGGGTGACCGCTGATCAAGCCTCCAGCAACAACCAATGGGGAGAGAGGCGCTCCCGGTGGTGGAAGCAATCAGTTCAATCCATAAGGTAGGAGAGTTGGCCTCTCTATTTCTCTCTCAACAAGTCAGTAACAAAAATAGTAACAGAAGGAAGAACTGTTCTAGAATATGAGATGGATGGGACACATTAACCAAGTGTAATGTGTGGATAAACTAATTGCAAAAACACTTTTGAGACAACCAGGGACATTTGCATACTGACTAGCTAGCCATTTGATTAAATAATCACTGCTAATTTATTAAGTGTGACAATGGTATCACTTTTGTAGGAAAATATTCTTAAATTTTATAAACTCATATAAAAGTGTTAAAGAGTGAATGGCATGTTGTCAGGGGTTTGTTTTGAAATATATATTAGATGAAAAAAGGGAAGGATCTGGAATAAACACTGCTAAATTGGTTGTTTATGCAGTATATACACACACAATGGACGATTATTCAGCTATAAGACTGAAATGTTGGCATTCTCAGAAAAATGGAAAGAATGTGAGGGCATTGTGTGAAATAGAAATAAGTCAGAAAGATAAAGACAAATACTGGATAATATCACATGCAAGTGATATGAGGAATTGAAGCTGATGAACTGACGAAACAAAATAATTATAAACTAGAGGACACTGATAACCCAACTGAGGTATCTGATGTTAAGAGGGAGGGAGAAGAGAGAAAAGGTTAAAAGGGTGTAAGGGATGGTGGGGGAAGAAAAAGCAGCGTAGTCATCCTGAACGTGAATCAGAGACGACTGTGAACGTGTTGCTGTGGGGTTCTCTATGCTCTTAGAAACCCAGTCATCTTGCAAAAAAGAAATTAGCTATTTGACTAAAATCAGTAAGTCCCTTCAAGTGATTGTTGTCTAAAGTATTTTTGGAGCTAAAACAGGAGTTCGACTCAATTTTTCTCCAAAGTTATTACTACTTAAAGAGTAAACATAAGTTTTAGAAAGGCAGATACATATACAGAGATGCATAATTAGAAACAAACAGTTGTTAAGGAAGTTCAGGGAGCAGATGGCTGATACCTTTGGGGTCTTTGAGATCTTCCAAGTGATTTGTGAGTTCAAAACTCTTCATAACAAAACTAAGGAGAGGACACTCCTTGAATGTGAAGAAAATGACCCCTGGTTTGATTTTGTTGGCTACTCTGGACTTGAGACAGATCACTTTTTTTTTTTGAAAGATTTATTTATTTATGCATACAAGCTGGGGTGTAGGCCAAAGATGCGGAGGAAATGAGAGGATTCACCAGAGACAGAGTGGGGAGCAGAACAGGCAGATCGACTGAAATACAATGCTGAGGGGAGCGGTGGGCGAGACAGGAGAGGTCTGCTGCACCATGTGGGAAGCCTCCTGGCTGGTTATCGAACTTATGGTGCAGTGGCTGCGGAAAGCTTCATAGTGCTGTGACTTAACCCGTTGTGCCACCAGGGCAGACAGATCACTTTTTAACAGTGCCTTTAACTGTGCCTTTGCACAGTTGGATGAAGAGAAGGTGAAGGTATATGTGAGTCTCTGGGCTGCCTCCTGTACCCGTTTTAGTGCAGTGCTGAGGAGATGCCTCAGTAAAGGCACTTCTGTTAACATGGAAAGGAAAGCAATTTAGAGACACTAGGATGGGTTAATAACTATAATTGCTCATTGTAGCTATTAGCAATCACCAGTCATTTGGCTGTGAAGTAATTAATTCACCATCACTAAGTAGACTTAGAGAGGAATTCAATACCTTGCCTTAGACCTCCCTTAGAATAAGAGGCAGTCTAATTTAGAGACTGCTCTATGCAGGCCAGCTCTAGAAAAGTCACTTGGATGAGAGCATCTGCTGAGGATGTTATTTATTACATGCAGAATCTCCTCATAGGACTCTAAGGGAGAAATTAATAGATACATATATATCAAGAAGAGTTGAGTTTTTCCTGGACATGAGTTATGTATCTGACCCCACTTGACTTTTTTTGTGTGCATTGCTGAAAAGCTCAGAGCCAAATTTTGTGACTTGCCTGTTTAAGTCTTTGTTATTAATTTTTGGAATAAGCCTCATTTCTAGCGCTCATATTTCTTTTTCTATTGACCTATCTACTCAAGTAGCACAAACATTTTCCCACCTTGCCCTTTTATGAAAGAAATATATGTTCATTTCTGGAAAAGGTAACAGCCATAGAAAAACAAACATAGTCATACACAGAGAGAACCACCATTTATGTTTTGGTTTATTTTCTTCCTCTAACCCCCACCCCACCAACCCTGCACACATATATTTTACAAAATGAAATGATTCCATATATAGTATTTTATAACCATCCTTCCCCTCACCCCTATTTATTACATTATACACATCTTTAGCCTTGTAGATGTAGCATAATTTATTCAATTGATGTAGGAGTTTTGAATTTTAGACTGTTTAAAAATCTTTCCCTTTTGTAAAAAGAGACATTTTGATAAATACTAACAGCTGAATCTCTATGCTTACATTGATCTTTCAATTAAAATCCCTGTAAGTTCTCTTTGGTCTCTACTTAGTGTTATCATTCTTTATTTAATGTATCCTAGTGAGCCTGCTTGCTTTCTGGAATAAGCTGAGAAATAATTAAAGGGACAAAGCCAGAAACCTCTATCTCTCCTCCACTTAGCACAACTTTCCATCAATCATTGGGATTAAAAGCCTTTGCATTAAGTTTTTCTGAGGACTCAAGACACAAAGAATGAGAGGTCCTCTGCCCTCGAGGGGTTTAAATTCTACTAAGGGAAAGAGATGGGCTATAGAAATACACACAAAGTTATCAAGTACAAGGCTGGAGAGAATGAGATAAAGTGCTGTCTGTAAGGGAAAGAAGGCAACAACTCAAGGGGGTAAGCTTGGACATTTAGCAAATATTTACCTCTCTCTGTGCTGTGTGTGAATGAATGCTGGGATTACAAGGGTGATGAAGACAGTCTTTGCTGCAAGGAATCAGGTTTACAGACAGTGAATGAAGGAAGGGGAAGGATCCCAGAGTACTCAGATCCTTGCAAACAGCAAGGGCAGGTGTACTTAGAGACACACACAGGATCTTCTGGAAGCTTAAGGTCAAGTTCTTAAAGGAGATAGGGGAGGGGAGCACAAAGAAGGCTTCCAGACTTAGTCTCAAGATTGCAGAGGAGAATGCTAAAAATGAGGGAAGGGGCTGTCAGAACACAACTAACTTTTGCAGAGAGCATTGCTCAAACTGTTTAACTTTGCCTAACACTGAGAAATCCATTTTATATCTTGATTCCATTTAAACAAAAGTTCCTGTATCACTTCTTTCCTTAATACATGCCAAATGCTGTTTTTATTTCTGTAAAGTAAGAGCAGGGTTGCAATCCACCAAATTGTTTTTATGACCCACTGGAGATTGACCATCAGAGGTCTAAACTGAAGGAAGACTTGGTTTTGCCAAAGCAAAAATCCTAGGGTATAGCAGCTCAGGCTCAAAGCTTCTGGAGCAGATAAACCCTTGAATAGCCTCTCTTAGTGTGCAAATGAAAGCATACCTAGGCTTCTATTGTCTTGGAAAGGGATTAAAGAGCATATTTTTTTTCTTTTGGGTAGTTTACCACAAGTTGTCTCACTCTGTATGCAGAGTGGTGGTGGTGGTGGGGGGGGGGATTGACCAATCTCTTTTAGAAAGACCTAGGTCAATCAGGATTATTCCTACCCATGGAGGAACAGGGCAGTGGAGTCTGTAAAATCAACTTACCTTGAGGAGATTCATACTAATGTTTAAACATTGTGTGTGTGTGTGTGTGTGTGTGTGTGTGTGTGTGTGTGTGTGTGTGTAGAAAACCAGGGGTGTAGGCCAGAGGTACAGGGGGTGAGAGGATTCAGCAGAGACAGATTGGGGAGCAGAACAGGCAGATTTACTGAAATACACTGCTGAGGGGAGCAGTGGGAGAGACAGGAGAGGTCTGATGCGCCATGTGGGTCAGCTCTCTGGCTGGGCTCAAACTCAGGCCTTAGTGGTGGTAGCTGAGACTTAACCCCTCTGTCACTATAGGGAGGCCCATATTAATGTTTAAATTCAACCCAAAAGGCTGAGAAATCAAAGAAGTCGGTTGCTTTGGTCAAGGCATGATAATGAATATTAAAGCTGTTAATCCCAGTGATTGATGGAAGGTTGTGCTGAGTGGATGAGAGATTAGGGGTTTCTTGCATTGTCTTTTTAATTATTTCTCAGCTTGTTCTATAAAGTAAGGGTGCTTACCAGCAGTTGATGAACTGAACCCCCTGGGACTCAGCCATCTAGGTAGAGTGGGTGAGCTTTGATGAATCATGACATGTGAGTATAAATGGAAAAAAGCTGTTAAGTCCCCCAAAGAGACTTCAGCTCTTCAGTAGGCTCAAGGATCCGTCATGACAACCCATTAACTAAGGTACCAACCACATGCAGAGGTGCAGGACCAGTGTTCAACAGCGCCCCATGTGTTTATGAGAAGCAACTGCAGTTGTGAATCAATCTGTGGAGAGTTTCTATGACCTATAGAACAAGAAGCTCTAGGGTTGATCTTTTGTGTGAGGAGATGTCTCAAAAGAATGACATGCAACATCCTGCTATAAACCAGAGATTAATTTAGAAAAATGTGACCAGATCCAAATCCTGCATTTGTAGCTCAGTTATGCCATATGGAATCTCCACATCAGTCTAGGCTAAGTGGACCCATAATCTTTAGCTTCCCACCAGTGACTGCACCAGTGACTGCAAGTGTAGCCATCTGACCAGAGGCATTGACATCTCCAGGGAAATGGTTAAAAATGCAAATTCTCAACCCCATATCCCCACACCCAATCCCTATTGAATCTTAAAGGCTGGGGGGGGGCACCTAGCAATCTGAGGGTTTCGATCACCCTTGAAGACTTACAAGGAGAGGAAGACATAGCTCTAAAACTTGAAAGTAGAATTTAGAGGAAAAAAAATCAGGGAAAGACATAGCTAAAAAAAACCTCTCTAATTATCCTCAGGCTTTGAGGAATTAGTGAGCACTACTAAGTCTCAGTTATTATCATCTGTAAAATTGCCCTTACCTCAAGAGATTACCATGAAACTAGAATAATCCATGCATCATGCTTTGCACTTAGCTGCTATTCATTAGTGTTATTTTGAGGCCCACATAAATAATTGAAAATTTTCTAGTCAACACATTTAAAAAAGTAAAAACAGGTGGAATTAATTTTAATAATATATGTTATCCAACTCAATAGATCTAAAATACTATCACTAGAGTCTATAATCCATGTGAAATTATGAATATTTTACATTTTTTGATGTTATTTTACATTTTTCATACAAAATGTAGTGTATGTATTTATACTTATAGCACATTTCAGCTTTGATTAGCCACAGTGTAGGTGACTTGCTGCATGTGGCTACTGGTTCCCTAGTGGACTGTGTGGGCTAACACGTGTGCCCAGAAGTCATGTTACAGTTGCACTTTGAACAACAGGATTTTAAACTGCCTGTGTCCACTTACATGCAGATTTTCTTATAAATAGATTCACATCAACTTATAGTTTCAATAAGCCCAATATAGTATTGTAAATGTCTCTTCGTTATGATTTTCTTAATAGCATTTTCTTTTCTCTAGCTTCTTGTAAGACAACAGGTACTACAATATATATATAACATATGTTATACATATATACATGTAATATACAAGTATGTGTTTTTGTTGTTGGTCAACAGCAGGCTGTTAGTAGTTAAGTTTTGGGGGAGTCAGAAATTATACATGGATTTTCAACTTTGGAGGAGTGGGGGTGGGAGTCTGTGCCCCTAGCCCCTGCCCCCCATCTCTCCATAGTTCAAGGCTCAATGGTATTATAATCATCATCATTGCTACTCAACATTGAGCAGTGGGCTCAGGATTCTTATAGAAGGGGGTGCTTCTGCAGAGCAGCTCCGAGCACCTTCCTATCTTCCTACCATCCCAGTCCCTGTTTGCTGGGATTTCAGAGCAGCTACAGCCTCAAATCAGTGAAGCTCGAGGGAGCTAGAGTGTGGCCAGTGGGGGCCCCTGGCATGATGCAGACTGTGAGAGTATCAGTGTTTATAATATGGCCGTGTTTATACTTTTGTTTCTGGTATGAATTAATAATTTACTTATGATATTTTATAAAAACCAGACATCACCTCATCAGTGTTTAAACAAAAACAGTGCTATTTATCTTATTAATTCTGGTGAGTTTGTCTTCTGCTGTTGGATTCAGAGGGTGGTGGGTGGGGTTGGGCATGCAGCCTATGGTGTCCTGTGCCAAATGGTCCTTGGGCATCAGGTGTTGACTTCTCATCCAGGTGGTTCTCTGGGAAGTGGGGGGTTGGCCACTACGGAAGATGGGATAATGGAGAGGGGCTGTGGAATCAGGGCCTTGACTGGAGAGAGGGAGCAAGAAGGCTACTTGGTGTGCATGCCCAAGAAAGCTCATGCTTTTACATGGCATGGAATGAGGGCTTGAGATGTGCTAAGCATTTTATGTGCATGATCTCATCTATTTCTTCCAACCCCACTATGTGGAACCCACTTTATGGAGGATAAAACTGCAGCTCAGAGAAGGTGGGCAACTTGCCCAGCTCCATAATGGTTGAGGCTGGCCTCCCCCCAGGGAGTCTGACATGACTCTGGGCTCTTGATCATTTTGCTGTGCTGGAACTTCCTTTCCAGACTTTCCTCACCAAAGCCATACTCTCCTTGGCGTGGATTTCTCCTGACTTGGAGGCTGACTACTAACTCTGGCTATTAAGTCTGGTCAAACTCTTTTCTCCTTGGTAAATGGAAACTACCGTCACCAGCTATGTGAACAGGTGTGAGTGTGGTAGCGGATCCAGGTTTCCCAGCTCTCGGGAGGAGTGGACTGAAACTTGGTTTCAGCCACTCCTTATTCTGCCAAAGGGCGGTGGCATACACACTGGAAAGAGTGTGAGGGCGAGTGCTATCAGATTCCATTTTCAGGATGTGAATGTTCCCATCACCTACTATGCCCCAACCACACTCTTGCTTTCTTGAATTTGCTGTAACCTCTTCCTTGTCTCAAGTCCTCTCAGGTGGCACTCTTCCCAGCTCTCAGCAAAGACCTAGGGTCACCTTCCCTGCTGACCCCAGATGAGTTGTTCTCTGCCCCTGCACACTGTTCAATTTGGGTCATTCAACACATACCCATTTGTTAGCTTGTTTTGTTGACTGTCTGCCTCCTCTGTAGAATTCAAGCTCTACAAAGGCAGAGAACATGTCTATTTAGCTTATTTTCCATGCTCAGCACAGGGCCTTGCCCTGAATGAGCTCTCAGTAAATATTTCTCACACAAATGAACAAATCAAAATGAAGGTCCTTCAACATTCATGCCCGCTGTGTGAACCTAAGCAAGTTCTTACCTCCCTGGGTCTCAGTTATCTCATCTGTGAAATGGCCTTCAAATGACCTCTATGCTTCCCCAGGCTCTGAAATTCCAGGGCTCTCTGATCTGACATTGGAAACTGCTGAGCCCCACCCCATTCAGTTATTTTGCCTTCATTGCCAGAGTATTTCTTTAGAAAAGGGGGTGGGATGTGCTAAGAGAACCTTAATTCTTTTTTGAGCATTTGGGCAACTTTCCAATTTTTGTAATTGCTTTAGATACTGGCAAAATTAAACAAGTTATTATTCTGGAGTTAGGTTTCTGCTGGGGAGACCAAACCCACAAGCTGGCACCTTGATTTCCTTCCTTCCTTGTTCCCCCCCTCCTCTCTCCCTTTTTTTCCTCTCCTCTCCCATTCCTCCCTCCCTCCCTTCCTTCCACTTCCTCCTTTCCTATCTTCATCTCTTCCTCCCTTTCTCCCTTCCCCATCCCTCCCTTTCTTTCCTTCCTTCCCTCTTTCCTTCCTGCCTTTTTAAAATAATGTGAGATTACAGTCCAGTCCCTGAATCAACAACTCTTTCATTCTATAATAAAATTGTATTTTAAAATTTTGCTTTTGACTTTAATTGCAGCCAGGCATGAAACAAGAGAATGAGGGTGCAGTTCCAGATGAGTGCACATTCAAAATCATTCAAACTCTACTTGGAGAAGGAGAGTAAAATTAATAATGAGAACAAACAGGCCTTTGGAACCAGCCTCCCCCTCCTCCCTTCTTTGTAAAATGGAATCCTTCTTGTAACAGGGTAAACGGAAAAAACACCAAAGCAAACAACCTCAGGTGGTGCTGGCACAATTGCATCTTTTGGTCCAGCAAAACCAAATAAAGTGAGACTGAACTATGTGATAAAGGAGATAATTCAACATTCTTTTATTCTTTCTTTCACCCGATAAATACTTACTGACCACCTCTTCTATGCCAGATTTTGGGCCATGTGTTGAGATAGAGCAGTAAATAAGAGATAAATCCCTGTCTTAACATAATCATATTATTCATGACAAAAATTATAAATCACACATATTGAGTGCTGAACTTAATTGAAAGTAGAAGTACTTTTACAAATTTTTATCATGTAGTCCTCACAATATCTTTATGAAGCAGCACATATGAATCCCATTTTAGAGATGGGGAAACTGAGTGAATCCATGGGAATGGATAGAGGATGACTGGAGCAGCAGAGATGGGTCTGGAAGCTGAGCTCTTAAGAAATGGGGTTTAGAGTGTAGTGGAGCAAGTAGGTGAGTAAACAGGTAGTTCTAAGAGAGTTGGAGAAGTGTGAAGACAGGACACAGAGAAAGAGGAGCTTAGAGACGCTGAGGAAGGATTTGTGCAAGATCTGATGTCTAAGTGAGAAACAAAGGATGAGAAAGAATAGCCAAGCAAAGATGGGAAGAACTAAAACTACTTGAGATGAAAGAGAAATATAGGAACCCCCCCAGGAGAGGAGTGGGAGATGAACATGAACAGGAGTCAGTCATGAAGGGTCACATCTAACTGCTTCATGCACAGAATAGATGAGAGGGTTGGAATCAGAGAGGTGGAACAGGCGCAGGGGAGAGGTGATAGTCATCTAACTTGAAGTTGACGGCAATTATGAAAAAGAAATGTATTTGTTTGGCAGTACTGAAGATGTAGAAATTCCAGGACTTGATCGTAGTTCAACTCTCCACTCTTCAAACCAGGCAGGAGACTTAATTTGACAATTTTTGGTTGCCTGTGATAAACTGAACATTCTTCCCTTTGTACTATATAGGTAGGGTTACATCTGAGAAAACTAGGGAGTCCTCCACCCTGTGAGGTCATCTTTTCTGAAAAGCTCAACCAAAATTAATAAGAGGATCATAGCTACATCCATGTAATAGTCTTTGTCATTGTTCTTTATACTGTTTTAAAGGCTCTTCATATGAATTTTCTTTGCTCATTTACAACTAGGAGCTACTATTTTTTCCTTATACTTGGTGGTTGAAAATAATTTAATCCACTGTGTTTTATTTTTGCCTTGGCTATTGATTTCAGGTTGAATTTTTACACTCACAATTAATACATTACCCTAGGGACTTGACCTCTATGTTTTCCCTTTTTTATATTTAATTTCTATTGTTTCATACATTTGTCTTTTTTATAATCCTAAATAGCTTCCAATACTGCTTGGAAGAGTGGTGTATAAAATAATCACTACAAATTACTTGTTTACAAAACAACTCTTTCCTCACCCAATAGAGATCCTGAAATTCCCTCAGAGGTTCAGTTTTTTGTGTTAGGCCACCATCATCAAAAGACCTTTGAGACCTACATATATATTGTTTTGGAAGGCAACTCTTCTGCACTTAATAGTAAGCCAGAAGCAGTAAGTTTATTGAATGTAATACCTGGAAGTTAGCATGGGGTAGGACTTGGAAGGGATGGGAAATGGGGTGGGGAAGTCTTGGTGGAGACTTGTACATTAGGGTCACCTTGGAGACTGGAACTTTGTATTAGCCAAATAGGATAAACTTGAATGAGAGGTCATGGAAGATGGCCAGATCACCCCAAAGGGTAAGAGTCATCGGCAAAAGAAGAAGTAGAAAGCCAGAAATCTGATCAGAGGAAAGTGGGCTGCCCAGTCTTGCTTTCCACCATTGTGTTCACACAGACAGACCACACCACACTTTTGACAACTTGAACAGGAAATTCAAAATACCATGACTAGGTGCTTGCTAATGTGGAACAATGTTTAGGGATATTGGAAAGAGTGTCCTGATTTCTCTTGTCCAAATACCTTTATTAGGTTTTTACTGTTGGTGGTTCATTTATTGTATCAAGCCGTTGTTATTTCAGGAAGTCTGCTAAAATGTGAAAACCCCTCAGTGATGTCACGCTAAAAGGATGAAATCATAGAAGCAAAAGCCTTTGAGCTGAAAGGATCATGAAGATAATTGATGGCAACCCTCATGTATGTGATAGCTGGGGACACTTAACTGCAGGAAAGTTATACTAATCAGACTAGAGTTACAAAGCCAGATAGTGGCAAAACTTAAATGAGAATGCAGATCTCTGGTTTCTAGGAGAAGCTCTTTTTATATCACATGATTGGAGGCCAGTTTACATCCAATTCTTTCCTAATGTAACAAATAAATAAAAGGAAACCTGAAGGCTTAGTGAATAGGCTTTGATATGAAAAAGAGATGAGAAGCTAATGGTAATTATATGTATTTACTTGTGGAGACATGAATCATTTTTGTGAACACGTGTTGTATCTGTGGGGAATTGTCTTTTACCTAGCCCACATGATTCTGGCAGAACATCAGTGTAAGAATCTAAAGTCCCCCTACTTCTGATCCCCATGTGTATGAGGGGATCCATGACTAAACCTGGTCACTCATCGCTGTCCATGCCCATTTTGTAAATTTTGGTACAAGCAAGGGGTAGGTTCCAGATCCATCCAGAGCTTCTCCATTAAAAGAGATGTATAGAAGTCTTATTTTTTCTATAAAGACTATTTATCCTGCAACTTCAAGAGGTCATCTTTCTCATAGCATTTGAGAGAGCCTGCTTAAATACCAACATGACCCACAGAAAAAGGCAGAGTCCAAAACAAGAAAGAATGAGGAAGGTAGGGAGAGGAAGAGAGAAGGAAGGAGAAACAGATTGAGAGAGAGATTAAGAGATTGAGGGAGAGAATGCAAGAGCAAGCACACATCTGGAACAAATAATTTGAGTAACTGGATCCAGCTACGCCTGAAGCCAGATGCACTCCAGGACTTTTCTGTTTATGGGAGCCAGTAAGTACCTTTTATTTTTTCTGTTTAAACTAGTTCAAGTTGAGGTTCTCCTACATTTAACTGTAAATATCCTGTTTGTAATAAACTTTTTATTCAAATTATTCCACTCGATTTTCTCAACCACCCTGTGAGATAGATATTATTTTGGTCAACATTTTATGAATGTGAAAATTGAGGCTCAGGGATGTTTAGTGATTGGCCTAAGGTTATAGAACTTTATGAAAACAGCCTGTATTGCTCTTTACAGGATCATTTGTTTTTATCTGTAAACGCTTGCTGTTCAAGGTTTTGGGCTGAACTGCTTTGTCCTTTCATGGCATGGAGAAAGGATAATATTCTCTTTTCTGGCTGTTTCTGCGAACATGGTATGTTCATGCATCATTAGCTGCTAAGACAATGCTAAGTAGATAAGATAACTACACTAGCCACATGAAGTGGATTATTCAAATCGCTGAGTTCAGCAGTGGCATGCTCACTGGAGTTGGAGGTCGGCTGGTCTCCAGATTTGTGTGGGTGGACACTGTGCCAGTCACCCAGGCCTTGCTGCCTCTAGCACCACAGCAGGCCTCGGTGGGAAGCAGAATTGAGAGCTGTTCTCCTTTGAGGTCAGCATGTGGTGCAGCCGGAAGCCTGTGGTCAGCATGTGGCAACTCAAATAATATGCTCCACCAGTGTGAGAAAGCCACAACACAGCACAGAGGAAACAGCTCACCAGGACTTTCTACCTCATCTGCTGGGCAAGATGGCTGCCTCTGTTGGAATTCAAGTAGCGCCTGCGTTCACTGACACACTCTCTCTGGAAAATGGTGTTAAAAGACAGGTGGGGCTGTGACAAAGGAGACTCCTATAAACACAAGCTTTAAAGGCCTGGCTGTCCTGTCTGGTTTATTTCCCAGTCCTGGGGCTGGGTGAGGACACAAAGACACATCCTTCTATTTCTGGGCCTTTCCTCCATCTCCTCAGAGAACAGGCCAAGTTCTGCACCTCCCTAATGAAGACACCCAGCCACGTGGGGTGTGACTGGATTGCTTTTTGGATCGGTTCCTTGGATAACTTGATGTGTCCACCTCAATTATTGTTCTTGTTCCTGGGGAAGGACCGTTCCTGTGAGCCAGATGGTCCAGCACCACAGGAAGAAAAGTCTGGGAGTTACCGTTCCCCTGACTTGTGTGCACATTTTGCCTCTGATGTCTTTTTCCTGAATGCATTTCAGCTCTACTCTTCTGATTCTTTCTCTCCCATCTGGTTTCTATCTGACCCAAGCAGCTGTTTTTTCCATTTAAAATAACACACTTACCTCTTTCTTCTTTACATGCCATGTTTTCAGTTTTGAAATGCTTTTACATATGGAATGAAACAGATTGTTTTTTCCCCCCTTCTTCTTCAAGAAAACAAGTACCTGTATTTTGGGTTTGTGCAAATTCTTTACACAGACCCACAGAACAATCACAGTGAAGGCTTTGGCTCCCCTGACTAGGACGCCTTCCACAAATCCTGAACCACTGTGCTCTATGCACAACGAACTTTAAGCCATGACTAATAATAGCAAAGTACAGTATATATAACATGGTCAGTCATGTATCATAAATATTTATAAAGACCATAGGAACCTCGCTCAGAATGCAAAAAGATGTGTCCCTCACGAGTTGAATAGAATGTTTTGGACATTTTTGGAAAATGAAGAATAGATAACCTTTTTTCCAAATGACAAAATCCTGCCTCCCTTCCTGGCTTTTAAAGTTCGCCGGGAAAGCAAAGTCCTGGAATTTTCTCTGCTGATTAAAGACTGGGGTGGAGCACTTTGCCATCAGCGATGGAAGAATTTATTCCCATTTTAAGTAATGTTTGCACTATCTAGTCACATCACAGGGAAAGGAATACGAGGTGAATTTGAAAAAGAGTGAGGTTCAGTATTCAGGGGAGTGGCTGCCTGAAGGAGAGGCAGAGGGAGTACCAGGATCAAAAGAGAGCCTAATCTTTGTGTTCCTAGATTTCCCTTCCTTCTTCGGGTTTTTGCACATGCTGTTCCATTTCTGTGCAACACACTTCCCCCCATTTTGCCAGTAACTCCTCAGGTCTCTGCTTTGGTGTCACCTCCTCAGAGAGGCATTCCCCAACCATCCCACCAGCCCTTTGCCTTGTCTATTTCCATCAGTACATGAGGAATCAGCTCTTTGTCTTTTCCCCTTGCTTTGTCTGTCTCACCCTCTGTCAGTCTTCATAATGGGGACTGAGTTCTTCCCTCTCCATTCAAAAAATATATTAGACACTAATTTTTGAGCAACTTTAGGTTTACAGAAAAACTGAGTGGAAAGTATACAGAATTTCCTGATACCTCATTGCCCACCTTCTCTAAAATCCCATTATTAACATCTTACAATGGTGTGGTACATTGGTCAAAGTTCATGAGCCAATGCTGACACTTTATCATTAACTCAAATTCATAGTTTACATTAGAGTTCACTCTTACATTGTATGTTCTATGGGTCTCTCAAATGTTTAATGACATGTATCCACCATTATAGTATCATCCAGAATAGTTCACTATTCAACCCCCCTTCCTTTGATAACCTGGCAACCACTTATCTTATTATTCTTTCCATAGGTTTGTCTTTTTTAGCCATACAGTTGAAATTGCTGTATTTGCAGCCTCTTTAGATTGGCTTCTTTCACTTAGCAATTCTTTCCCCCCTTCACTGTTAACCCATGTCTTCCAGAGTCCTTGACAAAGTACCCAGTGAATACTTATGGAATACATCTTACATTGTTCTAGTTTGCAAAATGGCTCTACTTTATAGACTTGTGAGGATCTGGGAAGGTAACACAGGGAAGGACTTGCTTAGCATGTGGCTTTCAAGAGTGGTGGTTGCTATTTTTCATCATTTAGGGGCGTAGTCTGGATCTTGGGGATGGTGGTTGTTTATGCAGTGTTAAAGGGCTGATATTGTATTTATGAATATGATAGTGTATTTATGAAACTCAGACTTTTATCAAAATTCTGGAAGGTAAAACTATAATTTCTCTACCACTAATGAGTCCATGGCCCTTGGCGAGTTTTGGGGAGTCACTGGGCATTGTTTTCAGTGCAAAATATTTTCACTATTTTTTTTTTTAAAGATTTATTTTTTATTTATACATACAAGCTGGGGTACAGGCCAGAGGTGTGGGGCGGCGAGAGGGTTCACCAGAGACAGAGCAGGTAGCAGAACAGGCAGATCAGAAATACACTGCTGAGGGGAGCAGCGGGTGAGGCAGGAGAGGTCTGCCGCACCATGTGGGATTCTCCCCGGCCGGGCGTCGAACTCGTGTTGCCACTGCCGACAGCTCCACAGTGCAGTGCTTAACCGCTGCGCCACCGGGGAGGCCCTATTTTCACTATTTGTAATTATTCCAGGAGATGCCTCATTCAAAATGACTCGGGGGGGTCTGTATCTGAAATGTTCTTATTTCTTTCCTCCTACTGTTTAGTAACCTCAGTTTTTCTTGAAGAAAATCCTCCTATGGTGTTTCACATCCTTTTGCGATGGAGTAGAAATGCTGAAGGCTTTCCTAGTGGGAACCTGAGAAGCCTGGTCAGGTTGTCAAAGTGCAGCCTGCACATGTTATCTATATTCTCAAACTCTTCAAAAATTCCAGTTTGCTAAAACAACTTCTGAAATGTAAAATGTTAAAAGCTTGTCACAAAAGCTCCTGTCCTTGAATAATTTCAAATACTTTTGGGAAATGGCACATTTCTGTGGCCTTTTTGGGCTGATAAAGAAGTTATGTCTTCACGTCTTGTGTTTTGTCTACCTAATGACACACAGCAGGACACTTGGGAGTGGTCAGGTGCTCTGCATTTGCCAGAATTTTTGAATCATTCCTTTATGAAGATAAAATGTAGTATTTTAGATTTGTAAGGTGGCTTGTGCTAGAATTGGTTACAAAAATGTAAAGCCTTTGTTATTTCAGTTGCAGAAAAAATATCTATCTTTTTGCTTACCCCAATTTAATGGGATGAAAATGAAAACAAATTCTTCTTATAGAATATTCTTATCATCTTTAGTTTTAATCATTTCAAATTCTAGTTGTAGTTTTGCAACTTTGGACAATGAATGGAATATCTTCTTGAGACTGTGCTTTCTTGAGGATCAGTTGAAACCCAAGGTGAGAGCAGGGCCTGGCAGTCACTACGCATGTGGTGATCTTTGGGCATGGTATGAGATAAGGTTCAGGTATATGAACCCCAGGAATTTATAGGATTTAAAAGATTTATAGTGTTTAAAAGAAAATTTACAGAGTAATCTTCTATGAGCTTTGCCTGTTTCCTTAAGTTAATCCTCACAACAACTCAAAAAGTTGGGTGTCTTCCCTACTAATTGGGAGAAGAGCTTTGCACACAATACAACTGATAAAGGAATGATAACAAAAATCTACAAAGAGCTCACACAACTCAACAAAAACAAAGTCAACAATCCAGTCAAAAGATGGGCAGAAGAGCTAAAAAGACACTTCTTCAAAGAAGAAAAGCAAACGGCCAACAGGTATATGAAAAAATGTTCAACATCACTTATAATCAGGGAAATGCAAATGAAAACCACAATGAGATACCACCTCTCACTAGTGAGAATGGCGCACATTAAAAAAACAGGTAACAACAAATGTTGGCGAGGATGTGGAGAAAAAGGAACTCTCTTACACTGCTGGTGGGAATGCAAATTGATCCAACCACTATGGAAAGCTGTATGGCGGTTCCTCAAACTGCTAAAAATGGAGCTTCCATATGACCTGGCAATACCACTTCTGGGAATCTACCCAAAGGACACAAAAACACTAATCAGAAAGGATACATGCACCCGCATGTTTATTGCAGCACTGTTTACAATAGCTAAGGTATGGAAACAACCCAGATGCCAAAAATAGATGACTGGATCAAGAAGATGTGGTACATATACACAATGGAATACTATTCAGCATTAAAAAAAGACAAACACAGAAATTCGCAGCAACATGGATGGAACTAGAAGGGATCATGATCAGTGAAATAAGCCAGAAAGAAAAAGTATTGAATGGTTTCACTCATAACAGGAATATAGGGGAGCCAAATAAGAATGCGACATTCAGCAGGGAAGGAGGGGAGGGTAAGGGCTCAAGAGGGGGGAAGAGGGGAGCACGGGTGACTATGGTTATGGCTTCACAGGTGAACAGGTGGTGGGTAGCCTATGGGGAATACACAATAATGTAAACTATATGAATAACAAAAATAAATAAAATATTTATTAAAAAATAAAATAAAAATAAAAGTTGGGTGTCTTTAATATCTTTTTTTGAGGGTGTGGGGAACTGAGACATAAGAATAAGTTTGCCCAGTGTCATACAGACCTAGTTGGTGCCAGCAGAGCAGGGGTTTAATTCAGCAGTCTGGTGCCAAAGTCTAAGCTTTTAGCTACTTTGCTACACTGTGTCATGGCTTATCATTTCTTCATTACTCGGAATCTGGATGATAGGAATTTTTCCTTTACTTTTCCCTTGAATAAACATTTGCATCAATCTGGGTGTTCACTTGATTCTGTCAAGATGATCAGGTATATAGACAAAGGATCCACTGGAAAAGAAATGGAATCCCCATCAGTGTGGTCAATAATAAGTGATAGTGAGAGGAAGCAAAACTGGAACCTGGGTACACTCTGGGTAGGTACGTAAAATGATGCAGCCCTTGTGGAAAACAGTTTGGTAGCTCTTCCAAAAGTTAAACATAAAACTGCCATATGATTGAGCATTTCATTCTGATGGATACATCCAAAAGGATTGAAAGCAGGGACTAAACAGATTAAATACACCAGTGTTCACTGTGGCATTACTCACAGTGGCTAAAATGTAGAAACTACATAAATATCCACCAAAAGATACTTAAATAGATGCAAAATGTGGTATAGTATAAGGGAATATTATTTAGCCCTGAAAAGGAAAAAGAAATTCTGAAACATGCTTCAACATGGATGAATCTTGAAAACATATGCTAAGTGATACAAGTCAGACACAAAAGGACAAATATTGTATGATTCCTCTTCTATAAGGTACTTAGAATAGGCAAATTCATAGAGAAAGAAAAGAGATAAGAGATAAGGAGTTTTGGGGAAGGGATAATAGGTAATTATTATTTAGTGGGTATAGGGTTTCTGCACGGGATAATGAAAAAGTTCTGAAAATACTATGATGTTTGCATACATTGTGAATGTACTTAATGCCATTTAATGATAAACTTAAAAGTTAAAGTGGTAAATTTGGTTATGACTATTTCACCATAATAAAAAAAAGAGAAAGAAATGGAAAAGGAAGACCATCAGTCACATGAGAAGAGACAGTGAGGCAAAGGGACTTTGGATTTGATTCAGATTCTCATCTCATATTTTAGTATTTTATCCAGATAATTGTCTTCATTGTTATCTATTTCAATGTGTGCCTAGACACAGCTGTCAAAACTTTAGAGAAGTCACTGAAATACATCAAATGTTTATCTTACCCCAAATAATAAATGTATTAACATTAAAATACATTAAAATATTTTAAAAGATTAAACTTCTAACAAGTTCTAAGCAAACCAATATATTAGATGAAGAAAGTTCCTCTGATTCTTGTAGGGAGTTTACCCCTAGGTTGCTATGACTACTGTGGTTTGTTGTAATGGTTCATTCATAAATATAGGCAGCCCTGTTATTGACTCATTACAGGTATGTGTTATTGGAAACAGAACATGTGACGACCTCCAATATGATGAGTCCTTGCCAACTTAAATGAAAGAGCAATTTGTAGACTGTATCCAGCTATGGTTTGAGCAAAGATAAACATTACATTAGACAGAGTTTGTTGTTCAACCCTGCTGAAGATGAGTAAAGTTCATAAGAACTCAGTTCAATATGAGTAACCAGATACGGACACCAAAGAATTAATATGGACCAGGCAACAGAATGTTACTGTGTATGGGGGCCAAATTCATCAAAAGAAATGATGCACAGAAGACAGACATCACAACTCAAGAATGAAGGAGTGGCCTCTGGTTGACAGAGGCAATGATGGCACTTGAGAAAGGTCCAACTTATATCCCGGCAGGGCTACTGCTAGGACGAATAGAGCTTATAGTGAATTATAGTAAGTGCTTTTTACTTTCTATCACACGACAGATAAATGAATTTACTGTGTCTCTATCCTCTTAAGCAGGAACTTGTAAAGTCTATTTCAACAATTCAGTTGAAGGAGCAAAGTTCTAGTCTTTGAATCAGTTTATGACTTCTTAATGCCAGTATCAACACCTAGACAGCTAGTATCTGCTATTCAACAGCATTGATGACAACAGCTAGCTAAAATAACTTAGGAAACCCTTTCCTTTAAAAACACACACACACACACACACACACAACAAAAAACAGGCCTTCCTGGTGGTCGCACTATGAAGCTATCCAGAGCCACTGCAGCACAAGTTCGATACCCTGCCAGGGAGATTCCCACATGGCACAGCAGACCTCTCCTGCCTCACCCGCTGCTCCCCTCAGCAGTGTACTTCAGTCAATCTGCCTGTTCTGCTCCCTATTCTGTCTCTGGTGAATCCTCTCACCACCCCACACACCTCTGGCCTACACCCCAGCTTGTATGCATAAATAAACAAATCTTTTAAAAAAAAAACCTACATAGTTATGAATTATTTTATTTGGTTAACTAAATGGACATACCAATATCTGTTATTTACATTTGCTTTGTAGTTGTGCCTATGGTCTCTCTGTTCAGGGAACTGGAATAATCTTCATTTCTCAGATCTCTCTAGCTAGCCATAGCTCTATAACCACCTGCCAAATGCAAGTCACACTCAACTTTCAGGCTGTGGTGGTAGCCTCCTCGCTGGCACCCAGAAGCTCAGCTTGCATCCCTCATTCTAGTTTCCCTTCCCTAACCTGAGTCCCTAACTCTTTAAAATGGAGTTCCCATCACTTTATTTCTCTGCTTAAAGCCATCACATAGCATCTGATTCATTGCTTTTATAAAGCTTTAAGTATGTACTTAGCGTTAAAGTACTTGATCTTATCCTCAACCCTGGGCCTCCCTCCCCATACCCCATCTTCCAGGCTGCAGGCAATAGTTGCACCAACCTTCTTTCAGCCTCTGGACTCATCTAACACGTCCAGTTTCAGAATCTTTGTCAGCGCTAGTCCTTCTGCCATGACTTCTGACTTCGCTACCTTTTACTTCACACACCTGTGAAGTAATGTCACATAACACCTGTGTGTTAGTAATGTCATTTTTTCAGAGAGAATTTTCTGGGGCACCTCATTAAAATTAGATCCTCTCTTTTCACAGATTCATTTCCTCTGTAGAACTTATTATAGTTGGTAACTTTATTTTTTTATTATCATAGTGATTAAATGCTTAATGTTAGTCATCTTCTGCACTATAAGCATAAAAGGGGCAATTGATATCTTAATTATTAATACATTTTCAGAACCTAGCAGGTATGTAACCTGGTCCATAGAAGTTACTCAGTAAATGCTTGTTGAATGAGAAATATTTAGCCATAACATGCTCATTGTAGTCAGAAAGAAGATCTAGGTGATGTCTCATAAACAAACCACAAACAATTTTTTGGACTCTAAGTCAGTTCATTAGTATCCAAGATACCATGTTAAATTTTAAAATCATTACAATGGCTGGGGAGTGGGGATGGGGAAGGGAGGAATTTGATTAAACATTTACCTTTCATTTATATTTAATGTGAATTTCCCAAAGAGATGGGGAGCTATGCAAGCCTTATAAGTAGATTTATAAAATTTGTAACACCAAAAGCACACAGAGAAATTCCATCATTTTATGCCTTTAATATTCTTCAACCCATCATGACCAGGAGTCAGTCGAGTATTTGGCAACAGGAGGTATGGAATCCCTCAGAGCTCCCATCAGATGTACAGTTTCAGGAAAGTCTGCAAAAACTGTAGCAAGGAAAGACAGCGGGGAATAAATGGCTTTCCTAACTACTCCTTAAAGTTTGTAGATCCACCTTGAGCATGGCAGCCAGAACTATTTTTACAAATGACCCACTCTATTCTTAAAGCTGTCCAAGAGAAAGAAATGCCAGTCTCCATAAGAGGAGGTAAAGATTAAGTCAGATAATCCATGGAAAGGGTTTTGCAAAGTGGCTGTCAGATAACAAGTGTTCAGTCATCCTGTTGGTGCAGATTTCCCAACCCGGCAATGCTGGGAGAGCCTCTTTCGATTTCTTCAGTCTTGGAAGCTGTACTGATTATCTTCGAACCTTTACAGCTGAAAAGTCACTGATAAATCAAATCTAGATTCTTCTCCCCATGATTCAACAGTCTTCAGTAAATATGAAGTGAGAAGGCAGTAAACAATTACTTCATGATGACTATATCTCAGAGAGCTGGGATGAATTCTAGGAGCCTAGCAATTAGTCAAATAGCAAAGCCTCAATTTTGGCTTCTTCTTTATCCTAGCTCTCGTTCTTTGGGTAATTGCATCAATTCTATACTTTGTCTTTACATACATCCCTAGTCTCAGCTGTGCAAAAAGGGATGTTCTTTAATGATTTCCTTTGAATGACTTTCCATCTAGGGAGGAAGAGGGCCCCTCTTGTTCAAATACAAAGGAACCATCCATCCACTGAGACCTTTCTTCTCTGTTAAGTATCTCTTGAATTTCAAAGGAGGCCTTGGAATTTCTGAGTCGCACTCTTAAACTGCTGCTCCACAGTGGCAGTTTATTTTCTTTGTCCCTTTAAGACCAGAAAACACTATGGGCCATGAAATAACTTTTCTTATTTTTCTTGGGTTCAAAACAAGACCAGATTCCAACCTGCTAATACTTGCCATTTCAGAGTAACCACGCAGTTTATGATAATCAGCTCAAGAATACACTTTCCTTCCAAACAAGGAGATGGCTACTAGCAGCAGCAGCTGTATTTTGCCAGTCAATCCTCATGCTAAAGATTTACAGTTTTAAATTCTGTCACTCGGTTTGCCAACTGTTCCTCTTCCTGGAGCTGCCCAGTTGTTTCTGAGGGGCCTTGAAGTGGTTTCTTAGCTATTTAAACTCCCCCTGAATGACAATGCATCCTTAGAGTCGACTAAAGAATGGAATTCCCTGTTTATATCCATAAGACTTCTCTGCTCTCCCTCTTTTAAACATATGCAGAGTCACCGCAGAAACTGGAACCAGATTAAAAGAAACGCTGGCTTTTAAGGCGAGTTTGAAAAACGTAAAGCTGGGAGCCGGCCTCCCGCTCTCTGCCTGGTTCCCTTTCTGTGTTATGTGATTCATTTGCTCTAATCCATCACCGATTCATCATGCTCGTCCGTCAGAACCTTCAAAGCAAACCCCACAGCTGCTTTTGCCATTTATCAGTGGGAAATAAAAGAGAAAGGGGGGAAAGTAAGGAAAACACATCACCACCTTCCAGGGCCGGGGATAATGGGTGTGAAAAAAGGGTGGAGGGTAAGCTTATCTAATGAAACCCAGAGCCTTCCTAGGATGTGAGTTCTTGAACAAAGGATTATAACTGAGCAAGAAAGGCAGCCAGTCTGCAATAAAGTTGTGTGTGTGTTTGGGGGTGGGGGTGGGGGAGCCTGATAGAAACAAAAGGTTTAGTGGGAAACCAGAGGAATGTGTACAAAATGATACCCAGTCTAGAGGAGTTTAATGCCTACAAACATTGTAGAAATTGGTTCTCTGTGACCAGTCTCTCAGCTTTCAGCCATCAATATGACATAGGCTTTGGGGGTGGGAAGCCAACATTTGACCTTAATGCCCTTCCTTGCAGACTGGAAAATGACAGACCTAGCAATTCACAGTTTTCATTCTTATAGATGCCTTGCAAGTTACCTGCAATTTAAACATGGCAGTGCTTAATGGGTGAGGCACCAAGTTTTGTTCTCAAATTTGAGAATACAAAACAATGTTTAGGAGCGGGGAAGAGGATGAAAATAAAAAGCAATGGCTAATTGGAGGAAGGTGGCCAAAAGGTATAAACTTCCAGTTATAAGATAAATGTATATGTAATGCATACCATGAGGAAGAAAAGCACCAGGAAAGTTAAGAGAGTAAATACTCAAGTTTTCATCACAAAGAGAACTGTTATTTCCTCCCTCCTGCCCACCCCTCCCCTTTATTTCTTTTTATTGTGTGCATATGAGAAGGATGTTACCTATTGTGGTAAGCATTCCATAATATATGTAAAACAAACCAAAAGAGACAAAATATCTTGGTAATGTTAAAAAAAACACAAGTGCTATGAGTCAGTGATTTCACTCCTAGGAATTCAACCTATATGTTTTATAGTCCATGTGTAATGCTATGTGGAAAGCTTAATTTTTCTGTGATAGCAGAAGGGAGAAACAGCCTAAACGTTCATCAACTGTGGTATAATATATAGTTTTTAAGATGAATGAGGATAATCAGCTCTATTTATGGACTCTATCCCATACTGTAGGAATACTCAGCAATAAAATGAACAAACTACTGATTATGCACTGAATCTCAAAATCTGGAATGAATGTCAAAAATAAAGGACTACATACCATATGATTTCCTTTATAGGGAGTTCTAGAACAGGTAAAGCTATTATATGGTAGAAGAAGAAGAACAGTTGCCTCTCAGGGTATAAGAAGGGAATAACAGACTGAGAGAGCACATGAAGTACGTTCTGGGTAATGCTAATAATCTGTGTTGTGAGGATTTGGGTTACACAAATATATTCATTTTTCCAACTCAATGATGTACATATCAGAGTTGTGCATTTTTCAAAATGCAAAACATTTCTGTAAGATGTGTACATTTTAAAAATATGTATATTTTACAAAAAGAAAAAGCAATAAACACTGAGCTTTAGCTAAGGATGCATTTGCTGAAGTATTTAGGAGAAAGCGTATTGATGTCTTTAATTGATCCTGACATGTATCAAAAAATCATATGGTTTGTTGGGTAGATAGAGGATGGCAGATGGTAGATAGTTGATAAAGTAAGCACGAAAGATGTGAATGTTAAAACACAGCTGGTGATTGTTCACAAATATTGACAGAGAACCTACTTAAACTTTGCTTTGTTTTGAAATTGTTCACAAAATGTTGGAGGGAAAAGAAGGATGTTTTTATATTCTGATAGAAATGATTGATTGCTAATTTTAAAAGGAAGTGTTTATGCGATGCTACTCATTATAGAAAAAGATAATGAAAACATGAATATTTGTTACTGTGTGCATATATATGGGAGGTCTTGGAAACAGGTTACTACAGAGGTAATAACCCTACAAAAGGAAGAAAAGCACCAGGAAAGTTGTTAAGAGAGTAAATTCTCAAGTTTTCATCACAAAGAGAATTATTATTCCCAACAGTTTCCTTAGAGGACAAATTTTAAATTGTTAAATAAGTTTATAAGTTTGGATTCTGTATACATGAATGAATTGCCTATTCAAAGGGAAAAAAAAAATCCAGGAATAAGGATCTATGTCTGAACCATGTCAAATATCTACACTGATTCCTTTTGCATGGCTCACACTTGGGATTTCTTTCCTTAGCACCATGCACCTATCACAGTGTGTGCCAGACCTGCGAGACAGCATAAAGAAGAAAAAGAAGAGGTGGTCTTTTCCTCTCAGAGCTTACCACCTGGTAGACCTACTGAAAGGTGGGAATGAAGGTAAGTCCGATGGTGACCTTATCTAGTCCTGGGTGAGATGGGTTGGATTGTAGAGGATGTCCTGGACACTTTATGTGGTTTATGCAGTTGGAGAGCACATAATGGTTCAAGTTTCGAAAAGTCCATTAGGATGGGCGACCAGGAGAACATATAGGATGGGTGGAGTTAGGGGTCCAGGAGATATCAGCAGGGACCAAACATTTCAGATATTGATCTTTATTCTGTTATTTAACCTCCCAATGGACTTTCTGAACATCCATTGTATGTCAAGATACATGTTTTATCTGTCTGTATTTGCAATATTTTTTTCAAAAGTCCTATGAGAGCAGAGCTTGTTCCAGTCCTCCTGGGAGATATGCAGCATCTCACTAAATCTCTGGGCAGATCAGGCTCTCAATCTCCTTATCCTCTTCACTTCCAGACACAATGGCTGACTTCACTTCTTTGCCTGGGGTCTTTCTCGGGCTACCTGAGCCCTCTTTTCTCCACAAGGCAGGCAGATGAGTATCCCTGAGAGTTCCTGTGGTCTGAGAACAGCCCTCATCTAGGACTGATCAGTGCTAGTATATCCATTCCCCTGTTTATGTACCCTTGTGTTTCACAGGCTTTCCTCCTTTTCCAGTGGAAATGTGGATAGAGTCGGCTTTGAGGAGTTCAGTTACAGAAACTGTACTTGGTTAAGATCCTAGGTCTTTCGACCTCCAAGCCCCAGTCTCATCAGAGGAGCACATTTTGCTTGTCACATTTTCTTCTCAAAAACATCTCTTTGCCCTTTCATCTCACTACACCTAATCACAAAAGATATACTCCTTTAAAAATTGTATTGACTGCTATTTTCTAGGAGCGGTCCAACTGATCCATTCTTCCAGTGCATGGTTGCTTTATATTTCTGCATGGTTCTTCTAAATGCACTGAGACCAATGTTCCCGAAGTTATCAAGAACCAAATGAATGGACACCAAGTAATCTGGTTGGAACAAAAATATCACTTCATCTGATGACTTATTTTTGAATAACTTTCACCTGTACATGTTTAAACTCATATACATGTTTAGTACAATTAATTTCCACATCTTATCTCTCACATTATTCACTCACAATTTTTGAAAAATTAGTGGAGTTACTTTTGTAGAGATCAAATGTAAAGAAATCTAAGGCAAGGTGAAGTATTTAGTCTAGATGATGCCTTACTATTAAGGTGCTGTTTCTCTTCCTTTAGAAGAATGAGGCTGTTTTTTTTGGGTGGGTCTCTGTGAATGAGTCAAACCCAAACCCTTTTAGTTTGGGAAGTCCAAGCACCAAGATAATTTTCATGCTGGGATTACTTGTCCAGATGGTTTGAGTGCAATTTTTTGGCAAGTCTGTAAGAACACAGGAATTTTCAGGGGAAACCAGAGAACATAGTAGGGAGGAGAGTAGTGGGGGAGTGCAAGGCATGGCTGAGAAGTCAAAAAAAGTTTGGATTCCACAAAATGGCACTGGCCAGCTGAATTGGAATCTGTCCTGGTTACATTTGGCAATGGTATCTCTCTCCCTTTTCCAAGAGCACAGATTTTCCCTCTTCATAGTGGGAATTACCTGGCTCTCCTAACAGAGAATGGAGGAGGGAAGAACCATAAGGGAATTCACAGGGCTGAGGGAGGCACAGACATCACCACTGCATCTCCCATTTGTCTCCTGGGGCACAGAGCTAGGGAGTAAGGAGGCCTGTTCCAGAGATGTCATTTCAAAGAACTGTTCAACCTGGAAACATAACCCAGGCAGGCAATTCTCTTTGATAGCCTCAACAGCCACTGCTTAAAAACAGGAAGAAGGTGTGGTAGGCAGAACTCAGACTGCCCTCAAGATTTGCCTGTTGCACACACTTTCTCTTACTTATCAATCAAACACTGTTCTAGATACTGCTGTGAAAGATGGGATCAATTGACTTTAAGCTAGGGTGCTGATCAAGGTGGGTCTGACCTACCCACATGAATCTTTTAAAAACAGAGGGTGGCAGAGATAGAAGTCAGAGACGTTTCCGCTGACTGAAAGAAAACCAACATCCCTGTCTGTGAGATGCCCATGGAAGCCACGTGGTGAGGAGCTATCGGAGCCAAGAGTGGCCCATGACTGATAGTAGCTGCTTACAGCTGCAAGGAAATGAATCCTGCCAGATACCAGTGTACTTTAAGCGGATCCAAGGTCCCAACGAGAATGGTGGTCCTGGCTGACAGCTTGAATCCAGCCTTCTGAGACTCTTAACAGAGAACCTAGCCATGCTGTGCACAGATATCTCACCTACAGATCCTTTGAGATAATAAATCTGTGTAGTTTTAAGATGCTAAAGTTGTGGCCACTTGTTCCTCAGCAATAGAAGAGTACTATGCAATACAGGGTTAGATTAATAGCCAAAGAGGCAGTGTAGCATGGTGATCAAGAGAATGTGCTCTTTCTTCAAATGTCTTGGATGAAAACCCTGCCTCCACCACTTATTAGCTGTGTATTTGAACAGATTCCCTATCCGCTGTATGTCTCAGTTTCCTCATGTGTAAAATGGGATTAAACTAATAGATAACATTGAACAAATGAAGAGTAAATGAAATAATATGTATCAAGCCCTAAACTTGATGAATAGCTCTTAATGAGTGCTTGAAAAGTAAGAGTTATCAGCAGCTATGCTTCGTGGGATATATTGGGTCCGCAGCACATGTTGGGTGCCGTGCAAGGGACTGCGGAGATCATAATCTTCACAGGAACCCAGTACAGCTGGAATTATCCCCATTTTACAAATGCAAAAACTGAAATTCTGAGAGGCTCAGTAACTTGCTTAAGGTTATGCAACTAGTAAGTGGAAGAGCAAGGATTAAAATACAGGGCTCTTCAGGACCAGATGGTTTCACAAATGAATTCTACCAAACATTCAAAAACGAAATAGTCACTATATTACACAAACTATTTCAAAAAATTGAGAAGGAAGGAGTACTACCAAACACATTCTATGAAGCAAATATTACTCTAATACTAAAACCAGACAAAGACAATACAAAAAAAGAAAACTACAGACCAATCTCCCTAATGAATACTGATGCAAAAATATTCAACAAAATCTTGGCCAATAGGATCCAACAATGCATCCATAAGATAATACACCACGACCAAGTGGGATTTATTCCAGGGACACAAGGATGGTTCAACATCCGAAAATCCATCATTGTAATCCAACACATCAACAAAAAGAAAAACAAAGACCATATGATCATATCAATAGACATTGAGAAACCATTTGACAAAGTGCAACACCCATTTATGATAAAAGCCCTTGAAATCCTTGGGATAGAAGGAACATACCTCAACATAATAAAAGCCATATATGACAAACCCACGGCCAGTATTATCCTCAACGGTGAGAAGCTGAAGGCCTTTCCCCTAAGATCAGGAACAAGGCAAGGATGTCCACTCTCACCATTACTTTTCAATATAATACTGGAAGTCCTAGCCAGAGCAATTAGACAAGAGAAAGACATTCAAGGGATCCAAATAGGAAAAGAAGAAACTAAACTGTCTCTATTTGCAGACGACATGATAATATATATACAAAACCCTAAAAACTCCATAGAAAAACTACTCAAAATAATAGAGTTCAGTACAGTACAGTACAGTAGCAGGATACAAAATCAATGCACAAAAATCAGTAGCCTTCCTATACGCAAACACCCAATCTGAAGAAGAAGAAATTAAGAAATCCATCCCCTTCAAAATCGAAACCAAAAGGTTCAAATATCTGGGAATAAATCTAACAAAAGACATAAAGGACTTATACAAAGAAAACTACAAAACTCTGTTGAAAGAAATAGAAGAAGACACAAGAAGATGGAAAGGCATCCCCTGCTCATGGATTGGAAGGATTAACATTATCAAAATGGCAATCCTACCAAAAGCAATTTACAGATTCAATGCTATTCCAAAAAAAAATCTCAATGACATTCTTCAAAGAAATAGATCGACTACTGATGAAATTCATATGGAACCACAAAAAACCTCGCATAGCTAAAGCCCTCCTAACTAAAAAGAAAGAAAACGGAGGAATTTGACTACCTGATTTCAAACTATATTACAAAGCCATAATAATTAAAACAGCATGGTACTGGAACAAAAACAGACAGAAAGACCAATGGAACCGAATAGAATACCCAGAATTAAAGCCACATATCTATGAACAACTAATCTTTGACAAAGGAGCAAAAAAAATGCAGTGGAACAAGGACAGTCTATTCAATAAATGGTGCTGGGAAA
>PVIJ01014372.1:0-41091 GCA_004024925.1 Scalopus aquaticus | reverse complement strand
AAAATGGGCAGAAGAGCTCAAAAGGCACTTCTCCAAAGAAGAAAAGCAAATGGCCAACAGATACATGAAAAAATGCTCAACATCACTTATAATCAAGGAAATGCAAATCAAAACCACTATGAGATACCACCTCACACCTGAGAGGATGGCACACATTAAAAATACAGGCAACAACAAATGCTGGAAAGGATGTGGAGAATAAGGAACTCTTCTACACTGCTGTTGGGAATGTGAACTGGTCCAACCACTATGGAAAGATGTATGGCGATTCCTCAAATTGCTAAACATGGAGCTCCCATACGACCCAGCAATACCACTTTTGGGAATTTACCCAAAGGACACAAAAACACTAATCCAAAAGGATACATGCACCCGTATGTTCATTGCAGCACTATTCACAATAGCAAAGGTATGGAAGCAACCCAGATGTCCAAAAATAGATGATTGGATCAAGGAGATGTGGTACATATACACAATGGAATACTATTCAGCGTGGAAAGAAGATAAACACATGCAATTTGCAGCGACATAGATGGAATTAGAGGGGATCATACTCAGTGAAATAAGCCAGAAAGAAAGAGAAAAATATCCAATGGTTTTACTTATAACAGGACTATAGGGAGGCCGGGTGGGAGAGAGACAATCAGTGGGGGGGGGGGGGAAGGAGGGAGGTGGAGGGAGGGACGGAAAAGGGCACAAAATGGAATAGAAAAGAACACAAGGGACCATGGAGATGGATCACGGGTGAATTGGTGGTGGGCTACCCATGGGGAATAAAAAATGTAAAAGACATAAATAACAATAAAAATATATATTATAAAAAAAAAGAATTGAACTCAGTTAAAAACAAAGTATTAGCTTATTGTGGTAATTATAACCCTACCCAAGAACAGAGATAGTGAAGCAATCACTCAAAATTTTTCATAAGTATTAGCCTAAGACATTCTTTTGACATATTTTACCATTTATTTATTTTTATTTTTTTTATTGTTATTTATGTCTTTTACATTTTGTATTCCCCTTGGGCAGCCCACCACCAATTCACCCGTGATCCATCTCCATGGTCCCCTGTATTTTCCTCTCTTCCATTTTGTGCCCTTATCCTCCCCTCCCCCCCCCACCACTGAGTCACTCAGCAACATATTTTATCATTTATACCGAAAGAAACAAACTATTATTCCATACTCAAGGCAGTTTTGTAGGTGATCTCATACTATACAACCCAGTATTCAAAATACTCTAGCAATCCAAAGCATGACTGAATTTACAGGGACTAATTAAGAAAAGTAACCTTGAGAAAGTTCATCTTACATTATCTACGGGGAGACATGAAGTGACAGCTGCACTGAGATGGCTTGGATCTAGTATACTGTATATTAGAGGTGACAGCTGCACTGAGTTGGCTTGGATCTAATATACTGTATATTAGAGGTGTATTAGAGGTAAAATGCATCAGTACACTAGAAGTAAACTATGAAAGAAAAAGGGAAATGATTTAGATGACTGTTATATTAATAGTATAACTGATGCAAGACACGGACATGAAGTAAACAATCTTGATAATCCCCATGGTCTTGCTAGTGCTTGAGCAAGAGATAACAGAGACAGCAAACTTGCATAATCTAAAAGCATCCTGTCATCTGTGCAAAGGCAAAGCAGACTCATAGGGCAAAAGAACTTTAATATAATTAGTGAAAAGAGATAGAAGAAATGATTTTTTTCCCAATAAAACACCTCAAATTACCCATCCTCTCATGGGTAAATGTCCAGCCAGACAGAGTTGGCCTGCAGTGGGCTCCCTAGGGCCTGAAACCTTGCCACAGTCTAAGGTACCTTCCGGCAAGGAACCACAGTAAAGAGGTTCTAAAACAGGGCTCAGGAAAGCTGGCACAAAAGAAGATACCACATCTAGGTAACGGGTGCCATTGTCAGTCTCCCCAAGTATCTCTCACCCATCTGGTCTCTTCCAAGTGTTTCTACATATCTCTCTTCTGCACGTCTCCTACCCAGCAGTATCACAGTGCAAATATTTGTTAATATAGCTTGTATAAAGTTGGTCTATAGCCACTAGATTGGAACTGGATTTGTTTTTATTGAAGATGAGAAAATCATGATTAGGTCAATTCACTTACTAAACATGTCTAATTAAAAGTAACCTAGTTTTTATTGATATTTTAATATTGATCTTAGAAGTATGTGAAACTGACTAGTATAAAACAAATAAAATAACAACAACTATTACATTTTTTCCAAGATTCATTCTTGATTCTATTTTCTATCTTAAATTACGCCAACCTGTACGATCCATCATGGTACCCAATCAGGGGTATATAATGAATCAATCAGGTAAGAAGACTCAAGTGGCATCAACTCAAGAATTATTGAGTTATCACATTTAAATACATGAAATCCATGCCCATTTTAAAGTCTGAAATGTATACAACAACTAAAACCTTTCAAAATTCTTGTGTCCAGTTTTGTACATTAGAGACCTGGGCAAATTCTGTTTCTTTCTGACAAGCTACAGTCTGGTCCAAAGGTGAGTCAAACTCCTAACAGGATGGTGTTTTACAAGCCATTTTTATGGGTATTTGCCTTAGATGCCTGAATCCTACCTTACTAAGCTCCTCTTTTTTCTATGACATTTCTATAGATAATAATGATAAAGTACAGTTACTTAATCAGAATTAAGTACAATTTCACTAAATCTTTCCTAAAGTCCCTATATTGCTATTGTTAACACATGACTGAGGAGGCCCATGGATCCCAAACTATTAAGGGGCACATCCTCTAAAAGGGATTTGGCCAGCTGTGCACACAAAAGCAAAAGAAGCAAACTCTCAGTGTGAAAGATTTTTAGTAGCCTAATAAATCTCCAAAATTATCTATCCCTTAATGACAGTGTCCAGTCAAGTAGGATTAGCCTGAAGTGGGGTGACTGATGTCTGAATGCTTGCCACAAGTCCAAGGTACCTTCTCTCAGGGAACCACAAGAAAGGGATTAGGTGGGGCTCAGAGAGCTGGTACAAAGGAGACAATCAAAATTCAAAATCAAAGTACAAATCAAGATAACAGCTGCCTTTGTCTCTGCCAAGGACCACGAATAATCTTCCCATGTGTCTCTTCCAAATATTTATCCCTAAGTGCCTCTATATGTCTATGCATCACATGTCTCCCTCTAAGTCCCCTTCCCAGCAGTAACAGAGCGCAAATAGGGCCAAAGAAGCAAGACTAAATGCCCACCTGCCTTCCATGTTACATAGGTCCACCTGGCTGCTCACATCCTCTTCTAGTTACCATTAGCTCCCCTGCTCAGGAAGTCTGGTTCATGGCACACTGGAAGTTATAATTCAAGGCAGCGACATATAAGTGGGAGAAATGAAAAAGCCACCTCCTCTTCACAGAAGTGTATATGTAACATTACAATGACAAATCAGATCTGCCAAACTTGTTATATTTCATAGCTTAGTTTCATACCCCTAATCTAAAACTTGTATTCATACTATCCTTTAACTGACATCATGACCCAATGGTAGTTTAATACACATTGAAATTACAAAACTGGCATTTTTCCTGATAGTATATGCATTTATGTACTTTTCCTTGAATGATAAGAATTTGTTTTAATAAAAGAAAAACTAAACACCTATCTGTCATTGTAGGCTTATATTTTCCAATATTACAGATAAATAATTGATAAAGTATTTGCATATTGATTTAATACAATGTTTAGTAATTGTAAAATGTAGAGCACCAGAAATAATAAAAGCTCTGGAACTCTACCCTTGCCTTAGGCAAATTCTTACACCAAAAGCCAAATTATTGAACAGAAGACATAACTGATGGAAAGTGCTCCAGGCAAGTTGAAAGCACAACTCCAAACATCTCATTCTGAGGTAGATTGGCCTGTACTTTGAGAACAGATGGCTTTCCTGGAATGAAAATTCATACTTATTGGGCTGTTTAGATTACATTTGGTTTATACAAATAATAACTACCTATGCATATGATTTATAATGTACTATAATTAATGCTATATAAATCCATCTATTAAAATGATATAAAAGAATGTTGGTAACAATGTTTTAACTATCTCTGCTAACAAGTGAAATCTAAAGACTTCTTTTAAGTAGCTATTCATATGAAGTGCTTATTAGAGGTAAAGATTTTAATGGCAGATTTGTCATTGTAATGTAGTTAAAATTCTGAAAAATCCTGCATTTTTAAAAAAACTTAAAATATAGGGGATATCTGCTGTTGTATTTGTTACAGAGAAGAAAACTATTTAAAAAAAGATGCCAACATATTTTCTTTTCTACCCTCCCAGTATTACTGATTTATTTGTTAAATAAATTGCAAGGTGTTCCCCCCCACCAAAGGTTTTATTTATTTATTTTTGTGTAGAAGAACCAGGGTGTAGGCCAGAGATGCAGACTGGGGGGTGAGAGGATTCCCCAGAGACAGAGTAGAGCAGAACAAGCAGAACTGCTGAAATACACTGGTGAGAGGAGTGGCAGGTGAGACAGGAGCGGTCTGCTGTGCCATGTGGGTTAGCTCCCTGATTGGGTATTGAACTTGGGCCATTGTGGGTGGTATAGCTGAGTCTTAACTCTTAGGCCACCAGGGAGGCCCTAATTTGCAGGTTTAATGGCAAAATAGTTTCATTTTATTTACTACCAATTCATATCATATATTTTGCATCTAGTTTTATCATTTCAATTTATCCACTTATAACAAATTTAAACAACCAACCAGACATTAAAACAAAATTACAGTTCAGCTTTCATTCTTCTTAATTACATCATGCTCTGAGATAGCCGAGCTATCATGCTCTGAGTATATCACACTACACAACAGCATACGTTATAAAGTATGTTATATATAACATATCGATTATGAATGCAATATATGTTTTATAAAATTAAATATATGTGTGATTATATATAATATATATATAATATATATATAATATGTATATTATATATATAATAATATATATATATATCTCCATATTCTAGGAAAACCATCTATTCCCAAAGAGCAGGTCAATCTACCTCAAAACATAGATATTTGAAGCTGTGCTTTTAATTTACCTAGAGCATTTTGTATAAATTATACTTTCTGATCCAATGTTTGAACTTCACGGTGCGTGTGTGTATGTGTACACACACATAGAGACATATACATATATACATATATGTATGTACACACACACACACACACACACACTTTTTTGGAGACTGAGAACTTACTATCAAAACCGTAGACCAATGAGGGGCCAGATCAGCAACAATTTATTTCATGACATTAACATGACTTTCATGTTAAGTGGTGATGGGGTACATGGCACCCACTCTACACTCCTCCCCTTTTATGAAAATGTATCTGTAATAACACTTCAGTTCTCCCTTTCACTATCATCTGAGTGACGCAATGCCATGTGTGTCTATACCAAACAAAGTGTTTGCAAGCTTGATTATTGCTGTCTTACAATCTTTACTAGCAGTTTTTAAAAATTCTTTTATATTGGGCCTCCTTGGTGGCGCAATGGGTTAAGCGCTGCACTATGAAGCTATCCAGAGCCACCGCAGCATGAGTTCGATACCCGGCCAGGGAGATTCCCACATGGTGCAGCAGACCTGTCTCACCTGCTGCTCCCCTCAGCAGTGTATTTCAGTCGATTTGCCTCTTCTGCTCCCCACTCTGTCTCCGGTGAATCCTCTCACCATCCCACACCTCTGGCCTACATCCTAGCTTGTATGCATAAATAAATAAATAAATCTTTTAAAAAATTGTTTTATATTTGATAGCAATAAGAGAGTATATTGAAGTAATTGGTGTTCTTTTGCCAGGTTTTAGCTACACAGACCATAGATAAGCATACAAAACTTTCTAATTTGATAAAAGTTACAACTGTAATACCTTTACTCAGAATAATATCACTTCACCTTTTTATTTAACCATGGACAAATCACTTATGTAAAACTACTTTTTGAGCACAGATTTTGAAAAAGTGAGATTAATTCAAACTTTTAGATTTTATCTGACTTGACTTAATGAATTCACTTCATTTAGTTCATCTTCATAGTAGAATAATTATTACTCAAATAAGTTTCTAATAAAATATATATTTAAAACCTTAAACATGTATAAAATTCTATAAGGTTTAGTACCTTCATTTGTAACTAGCAGCATACTAATTAGTAATGTATAAAGTATGAATGAAAACATAAATTTGAAACATTACCAACATATGTTAAATGTGACTACAGAAGCTTAAAAAGAGACTTTTGTGAAGTTAGACCCAGACAAGATTATTCTAATTAGAATAGTATATGTGGGCCTCCCTGGTGGCGTAGCGGTTGAGGGCTGCGCTGTGGAGCTGTCGGCAGCAGAGATGCAGATGCGAGTTCGACGCCAGGCCGGGGAGTTTCCCACGTGGTGCGGCAGACCTCTCCTGCCTCGCCCACTGCTCCCCTCAGCAGTGCACTTCTGATCTGCCTGTTCTGCTACCCGCTCTGTCTCTGGTGAACTCTCTCACTGCCCCACACCTCTGGCCTGTACCCCAGCTTGTATGTATAAATAAAAAATAAATCTTAAAAAAAATAGAATAGTATATTCTATTTTGTGTGCATTGTGTGTGTATATATACATATACATACATACATAGACACACATAAAGTACACGGCTGACCACAGGTGATCAAATGATCAAATCAGACTCACAAGATCTTACACTTATCAAGCTTTACTAATAAGTTCAAGGATCTGAGCAACCAAGAAAGTCCTGAAACCATAAAATTTATAAAAGAAAATAAAAGCAAAACTCTACACAATATACATCTCATCAAAATCTTTAAAGACAAATCCCCCAAAGTGAAGGAAGTGAAATAAAAGATAAACAGCTGGGATTACATCAAAATAAAAAGCTTCTGTACAGCAA
Source organism: Scalopus aquaticus (assembly GCA_004024925.1). Taxonomy (NCBI): domain Eukaryota; kingdom Metazoa; phylum Chordata; class Mammalia; order Eulipotyphla; family Talpidae; genus Scalopus; species Scalopus aquaticus. Next base: position 34,148 of record PVIJ01014372.1, on the reverse strand, counting down.
AAGAGACAATAACCAAAACAAACAGGCACCCCACTAATTGGGAGAAAATCTTTGCACACAATACAACCAATAAAGGACTGATAACTAAAATCTACAAGGAGCTCACACAATTCAACAAAAACAAAGTCAACAATCCAGTCAAAAACTGGGCAGAAGAGCTAAAAGACACTCCTCCAAAGAAGAAAAGCAAATGGCCAACAAGTAAATGAAAAAATGTTCAATATCACTTATAATCAAGGAAATGCAAATGAAAACCACAATAAGATACCAGCTCACGCCAGTGAGAATAATGTACATCAAAAAAAAACAAAAAACAGGCAACAACAAATGCTGGCAAGGATGTGGAGAAAAGGGAACTCTTTTACATTGCTGGTGGGAATTCAAACTGGTCCAACCACTATGGAAAGCTATATGATGATTCCTCAAACTGCTAAAAATGGAGCTTCCATACGACCGGGCAATACCACTTTTGGGAATCTACCCAAAAGACACAAAAACACTAATCCAAAAGGATACATACACCTGTATGTTTACTGCAGCACTGCTTACAATAGCAAAGGTATGGAAACAACCCAGATGCCCAAAAATAGATGATTGGATCAAGACGATGTGGTCCATATACACAATGGACTACTATTCAGCATTCAAAAATGATAAACACATGCAATTTGCAGCGAACTGGATGGAACTAGAAGGGATCATGCTCAGCGAAATAAGCCAGAAAGAAAGAGAAAAATATCAAATGGTTTCACCTATAGCAGGAATATAGTACAACCAAACAAAAGAGGGACAACCAGCAAGGGAGGGGGAGAATAAGAGCTCAAAATGGGGAAGAAAAGGGCACAAGGTACGATGGTGATGGATCATGGGTGAATCGGTGTTGGGTTACCCAAGGGGAATATACAATGTAAAAAAATATAAGTAACAATTAAAAAAAAAAAGAAAGTCAAGCAAAGGAAGAGAAATCCAGGGCATCCTACATATCCTACATGGATCCATAGATTCTTTCTTTATTCACCTGGACACTCTAAAAATAACTCCAAATAACTGATGGATTCTCAGAGGTTTTTCAGTGTTTTCACAAAGTGATAAGCATATAGTTATACTTCTATTTTATATCACAGATAATCACACAGATTTCCAGGCTTTTTCCTGGGAATCATGACTTATACATCTATGGAATTTATGTTCATGAACGATAAGCGATTTTAAACCAGGAAATTTTTGCTAAGAACATTCATAAATAACTTATGTTCTAGCAAATATTATTAGTCCACTTATCAAGTGTCATTATATTTTAATGTTTAGTCTGGAACCTCCATGGTGGCACAGGGGTTAAGTCTCAGCACTATCAGTCACTGTAACATGAGTTTGATTCCCAACCAGGGGGCTAACCCACATGGCACAGCAGACCTCTCCTGTCTCATCTGCTGCTCCCCTCAACAGTGTATTTCAGTGGATCCACCGACTCTGCTCCCCACTCTGTCTCAGGTGAATCCTCTCCCCTACAGCACCTCTGGCCTACACTCCAGTTCTTATATGAATAAAAAATATATCTTTAAAAAAAAACAATATTGCTTAAGGGAAACAACAACAAAAAAGTTTAGTCTGTAGCCTTTCTTTCCTTCCCATGGATATCTCCCACTCTCATAATCTGGAGAGAAATGATCACATGCCCACTTCTCGAATGTCTCTATACTCTGACCTTAGCCTGCATAGCTTTGTCACCTATATCTCTAGGCAATTTTTTATCACTTGCCATGTAGTACTTTCTGAAATGTCTTCACAAAAGAATAAATATAAATTCGAAGACTACAAGATAATATCTAACAACGTGCATCTATACAATACACAGGCATTAATGATAGACATCGCTTCTAACCACTTGCAAGGTCTTTGGGTATTTGTCTTAAAAGCTTGATTACGCTTTTATCTCTCCGTTATCCATGGATATATGACTCTTTTAATACATGTTAATAAAGACATTTAAATAAGCATGCAATATTTCTAAGGTGTAAGTTTGAATTTCTGTTCCTCATCTTCCCTAAGTACAAGAGCAACAAGAAATCCAACTCAGCTTCACAAAATATTTCTTATCCTGCTTCATTCACTCTCTAAAGCTTATAAATTCCAGTAAAATAAGAAAATAAATAGGAAAAACAATATACTTTTGCACTGTGTTGAGCGCTGTCAAGAAAAACCAAACACCTGGCCTCCCTGGTGGCCTAGGGGATAAGTCTCAGTGGCACCACCACAACAGTGCACTGCAGCCAATGGCCTGTATTTGATCCCTGACTAGGGAGCTACTTCATATGGCGCAGCAGACCTCTCATGTTTCACCTGCTGCTCCCCTCAGCAGTGTATTTCAATAGATCCACCTGTTCTGCTCCCCACTCTGTATCTGGTAATTTTTTTTACCCCTCCTCTGCCCTAAAACCCTGTTCTTCTACACAAAAATAAATAAAATCTTTTTTAAAAAAGAAAAAACAACCAGTGAAATGGCACACAGTGATGTTCTTTTGATTTGCTCTAAGCGCTTGAACCCATTTGTTAGTAAATAAATGTGCCAAGATACAAGAAAAATTTCTTAGTGAAATTAAAGCAGAATGTCATAATTCTGTGGTATGCATATGTGAAAGACAAAAGGAATGATAATTAAATGAAGTGAATCCAGTTGAAAATCATTGAACGACAGATCAAAAAGGAAAGCAAGGCTCATGTCTGGGAACTGTTGCTTGAGTATGGTTGAGGTCACATTTGGAGTTTTATTCTGCAGGTGAAGGGAAGCCTTTGAAGTCTTTTTAGATTTTGTTTTCAAGATCACCTGGAAGACTTTTGATAGCAAACTATTGTAGTTTGAATTAGGAGACTATCAGTTAGGAAATGAGAACATTAAAATGCAAATAAAAAAGACAAATGTTTTGAATTCTACAATCACAATCATCATTTGCTTTTATTTTGCCACTTTTTAAAAACTGAATATTACGGGGAAGAGAACGACTCCAAGGTTACCAAGAGCACATATCACCACTAAAATGCCAAACTATCAACATTTCATGTACACTAAAAAAAGGTGTATTTATCTTAGAATTTTTGTGGGTTTATAAATGCACATTGAATTACCAATTATTATTTAAATGGTATTACCTCAATGACATATATAGTCCCAGATAATTATTTCTTTTCATGTAGTGTGTCTTTCAAGTTTATTTTAAGCTCAAAGTGGTTCTGACTGGAAGGAATTAAATGTATTACTGGTTTTCTCCAGAAGGAACTGTGATGAACACTTTGTTCATAAAACTCAGTGACAGAGAAGTTTGTAGTTAATTTTTTTCTTTATTCCCTTTATTCCTTGTTGCTAGGCTTCATAAGCCACTCTGTAAGTTGAGTTTAATGGAAATGAATTGTTGTATTACATTCTGTTAACATAATAACAATTTAAATCCCTTTGATTCAACAAAACAAATAAGAAAACCTATTATGAGTAAGAATATAATGTTACTTTTGGAAGGAATAAGGACACAGTTGTTTCAACTGTTTTCATACTGTGAGTAAGATGGCAATTATTTGGAAATTGCATCTTTTGGCATAATGTTCCTCATGCTGCCCCTGAAAATTAAATTATTCATTTCTACACCTGCAGTTCACTGGAGAAACACACTCTGATGAACCCAAGACTGTACATACCAGCATATTTATTACAATTTGTTTAAGCAATGCTTAGAGTTCTTAAAGATGAGGGAAAAAATTAAACCCAAAAGTGAAGATAAAATGGTAGGCGACAGACATGTTAACTACTGCCCTAAACAAGTACTGTGTGGAAAGGCTATGTATGATGTTACGACTTAAGAATTATTTATCGTTGTGTGTTTCAAAATTCAGCATGAGTCATTCTTTAACTTTTCAGATAATTTTCTAATTTATAGGCGGGGGTAACTGAAATGAATGCAAATAATATGGACAGTCCATTGTGGATATAAATAGGTGTGAGAGAATTTAACTTTCAAGCACTCACCAACACTCATCACATTATGGAATGGAGATAGCTGGTTAAACTCCCAAAATATTATGTTAAACTATAAAAAAGACTATAAATAACCTATTACTCAAAGCAACTCACAGGCATAATAGAACTAATATATTATTAACTTAAAGGAATGCAAAAGAGAAAATTCTCCAATTGATGTTATTTAAATAACTCTAATCTGAGTAAGCAATAAGGGTAACTTTCACATAGGGACCAGCCTCCACTGGACCTCTAAAACCAAATACTAAAGTTCATACACAAAATTATCAATGATAAACCAGAATACTGAAACAATATTAAAATATAGCATAGACAAGTCACTGCTTAGTCCTAAAATGTTGTATGGTTGTTAACAGTCTGTCCTACTAAGAGAACATTTTTTTAATGTAAGTAATAATAATTATACATATGGAATAAAAGGCAATACCTGATATGGGAATAGGTATTAGAGAATTAACTCTGTGAAACAGATGGAGAACTTAAAGTTTATAGGAATCTAAAAATAAAGTGTGGAGAAATAAATGTAGAGAGAAATAGCAAATTATTAGAAGAAAAATATGGTATACTTGTAAATAGTTGGGAGTACTTGGCCTGTGAGGAATCCATGAAGACAGGATGTTCAGAAAGATTTTCAACTAAAATCACCCAATGTAGCACAAATATGAAACATCTTTTCAATGGAAAACAAATATTCAACAAAATTCCTATTTGTAAGTCATTCCTATTAAGTCTTAACATCAATATATAAAAATTAATTACACTGGTGAACAGTGCGATCGTTACTGACTTAAAAAGGCCCTAAACTGTAGCATCTTGGTGTGCTGAACATGAATATAACCCTGAACATTTTTTATTAGCTCTCACTTTGAAGATATTTCATAGAATTCATTTTACATGTTTCACCGTGTCAATTTATCCAATAAGACTGCAACAACATCCTAAATCAGTCTAGAATGATGTAATATAACACCGCATTGCATAATACCATCATACACACATCATCCAGAGTTGATTGCATCATTTCCAATGCAATGCAATATTACTGGCAGGCGGCTGCTGAAGTAAGCTGATGTCAGCAGTGCACCAGATAAAGCCCTGTCGGAAAGGTTGAGCATAGAAAATATTTCAGATTTTGAATAAGACAATTTAAGCTACTGTTCCATAGAACTGTTATTATTTTATCCATTCAGGCATAATACAGAACAGTAATGTCTTGAAAGTGCGTTAATAGCATGGGCAATTTCTGCTCTATTTGTGGGGAAGTGACATTTGCCAACCAGAAGAAAAGTATCACTTCTCAAGTGAAGAAGGCTTATCATCTTTACTTCAGATGCAAGGTTGGTCTTAACATCCTTGGGCCCCGCATATATGCTGTGCTACATGTACAACACAGCTTTCACAGTGGTTCAATGACAAAAGACCATCAGTGAGGTTTGCACTCCACACCATGGTGTGGAGAGAGCCAAACCACCACATACAAGAATGTTCCTTCTGCTTGGTTCTTCCTCTTTCTGGTGGAATAACAAAGCAAAAGAAGTCGAGAATAGTCTACCCAAACATTCTGTCTGCATTGAGACCAATTCTATTGGTAAGGGACTTCCTATTCCAGAACCTCCAGCAGAATATTCTCTTGATTCATCTGATGAGGACAAGGATGAGCCGACCTGTTCTTCTCCTGTTCATCAGCATGCAGTGATCCAGATTTTTCACTGTGGTGCATCATCAACCCCACACAGACATAGGAAGAACTCAATGACCTGCTTCATGACTTGGACTTATCCAAGAACAAGGCAGAATTGCTAGGATCAGGATTCCAACTATGGAATCTTCTAGAAGGAAATGTCACAATTACTTTATACCAAAAGTGCCACCAGCAGTCGGAACCTTTCTTCAGAAAGGAAAGTACTCTGGTATTCTGTTCTGATCTTGAGAGCTTCATGAATGCCTTAGAAATTACTCATGACCCATAAGAATGGAGACTATTTCTAGACTCTTCAAAACTGAGTCTTAAGGCTGTGCTTTTGCACAATGGAAACCGTCTTCCATCTATTCTATTCCTGAACAGCTGTACAAGAGACAGTGAAGAAATCTAAGTAGTCTATGACTTGATCTTTTACAGATATTAACCAGAGGCCTATTACTATTGGCATGCATTTCATGATGTAAACATCAATTGTAGATTACAAAAAAACTAGAGCCAAAATTAGAATTTGACTGCCATATTCGTGTTGAGCACATACAAACTGATAGGAAATGACTAATTTTATTTCAGTAACATGACTTTTGTAAAAATTTGTCAACCAGTGCTGTATTTCTGTAGAAGAGCAAAGAAGAGCTGAAATGTAAATTTGAAAAAACTACCATTTACAATAGCACCAAAAATATTGAATGTATAGATATAAATAAAATATGCGTAGGCTCTACATGTGGAAAACAACAGAACAGTGATGAAAGCAATCTAAGAAAACTTAATTAAATAGGCAGACAAAATACGATAGTGGGTTGGAAAATTCTGTATTAACATGGTAATTCTCAATTTAATCTATATTTAATCTTAATTTAATTTAATCATTAGAAACCCAATGAAAAGTATAGCAGGGTTATTTTCAATAAGCTTGTTTACTAATAAACCTGGGGAAAAAACTTAATGCAGAAAGGCAGAAGGCCTCAACTTGACAAAGAACTTTGAATAATTAAACAATTTTGCGATAGATGGTTAAAGGACTTACCATATCCCAAATCAAGACTATCATAAAAGTAACAAGGCAGTATGTTATTGATGAAATGATACTTAATGGAACATATGAATAGACCATTTGAATAGAGTTAGAAGATTTATAAAGTTATGAAATCAATACAGCAGCAAAATTATACATCTTGACCTAGAGTTCATGTTACACAAAATCAATTGAAAATAGGTCACAGATCTCCTTATAAACTTTTTAAATCTGGAAATAAATAGCACAGAAAATTTTTGTGAACTTATATTAAGCAATTTTTTGATACAGTATCAAAAACAGTATCCATAACAATATGCATTAAGCTTCATCAAAATTAAGAACTTTTTCTATATATTAAAAAAAATTATTTAAAGACTATGTTTGCCAGATATATTCTTTGAAAGGACCTGTATCAAGAATATAGACAGAATTCTTAAAATTCAAAAATGAGAAAATATAGAATAAATGAATGGACAAAGAATTTAATTAGAAACTTTATCAAAGATGGCAAATGATGAAAAGATATTCAACATAATTAACATTTACATAAATGCAAATTAAAATCATAAATCACAATGAGATACCATTGCACACCTATTAAATGTCATTTCTCCCCACCCAAACCCCACTCTCTCAAAATACCTGACAATGTCAAGTGCTACAGCGGATACAGACCAACACCTATATACTGTTGTTGGAATTGCAAACTGGTAGAGACCTTTGGAAGAGAGTTTAGCAGTTTCCCATAAATTACATACAAACATATCATTTATACATACATGATAAAACTATCACACTCCTAGAGATTTATCCCCCTAAAGTGAGAGCTTATGTTCACACAAAACCTAAATGGCACAATTATTCATAACCACACTGAACTAAAAACTACCCGCATGTGCTTCAACTGATGAATGGAAAAATAAAGCTATAGGAGATTTTGAATACTGCTGAACAATAAAAATAGAACATGCTATGATTTCTTTAAAAAACATGGATAGATTTTGAATATATTTGACTAAGTGGAAGAAGTCAGACTCAAAATGCTACAAATTGTTTAATATTAACAATATGATATCTAAAAGAGGCAAACAATAAAATGGAAAAAGAACAGTGGCTAGCAGGAGCTGGAAGTAGGGCAGGTGCTAACTACAAAGGGACAAAAAAAGGGATATCCGAGTAGATGGGAGTCATGTATCACAAATGTGGTAGTGGGTAGGTGACTATGCACTTGTCAAAACCAACAAAACTATACATGCCAAGATGATGTATGTTCACAAATACTAATTTTACCATAGAAGATACAGATGTTAAAATAATAAATCAGTATTTCCTACAGCATATAGTTAATAATTATTAGAGCTGGCATTCAAACCCAGATTTTTTTAATTCTGAACCAAGTGTCTTTTTAGTACAGTAAGTTACAATAAAGTAATACATCATTAACAAAAACTACTTTGTACAATGTAATCGTTAATTTTAAATTCTCCTTTGCATTTTCCAGTGACTTAAAGGCTATTTATATTTGTCATCTTGAGAAATGTTAAAGAGTTTTCCCACATATTATTCAGAGTAGAAGAAGTGGTTTGTGTACTACTGACTCCACAAATGTCTTGAATTTTTAATATCTAATTTGGCTTGCACAACACATATTTTTAGGTAAGTATCATTAAATTATTTAACAGGGACTAATGGTCAAAATGGCTTTTATCATACTACTAAAAGGAGGCTTGTGACATGATGATGTTACACTTAATCATTTGGAAGGCTAGCTGATGAATGCAATTTTTCCTTACATAAAATTAATTATCTAATGCAATACTGAATTAAAAATAAATCATCATTTCCCTTGTTTTTACTTTGTAATTATTTTCATTATGTCCTAACTTCTTTGTTCCATGTCTAATTTTCATGTTATTGCCCAGTTTGATATTTTATTATTATTTTTATGTATACTAGTTGTCACCAATTCAAAGTTTTATGACATCACTAAGTCACTGGGATTTTGTTGATAATTAAAGTTAAAAAGTCTATGGAGAAGAAAAATAATATTTATCTTAAATATATTAGTCAAGATACAGGTACTTCACAATACCTAATTCTTTGACAACTAGTCTCAGTGTTCCTGAGAATATCAGTTCTTAATATTTCTATGCTTCTCACCATAAGGAGTATATGTTTCCACATATGTACATTGATGTGTATATGTAAAAAATATCTGGGAATCAAACAATGGCAGGCATTACTTTTGTAATATCAAGCACATTCTCTTACTTCTGTCCTATTAACACTATGATAAATTTAGTGACAATACATGGAACGGGATTCTGAAATAATGTTAAGGTTCTCATGTGAAAATCTGTTTCAGAGGATTTAAGTAAAAAAAAAGAGAGAAGAATGAGGTTATTTTCTAAATATTGAAGAAAAACAACCAAATAACTGATTCAAAAACTGTTTGTTCTTGTTCAATAAGATTACCATACTCTTCCATTTTTATCAGTAAATACGCAAATAAAAGAACGATGTACTCATAATTTAGACAGGAAATAGAACCACTGTGAAAATGATCAAGCTTATGATGATGAGACATTATAGGAATGATTCAAGTAAGCAAGAAAAGATTTCTTCAACATAAATTCTTTATTAATAGAGTTTCTAAAATTCTCTTTTTCTCCTCTAATGCAGACATTACTGATGAAGGTTTAGTAGTATTTCAAGACATGGTGGTTAACATTTCTTGAAATTAACTTGGACAAATGAAGGACAAAGGGTGCATTTTTCCTTTACTGGCACACATAGAGGATTATTAACAATGCCGATTACTGATCCAGTAGACAATGACGGCTCATTCTCAGCAGTCACAGTCCATCACATAGAGTCATATTTAGGGACTGTACCATTTCAAGTTATGGTTCTTGGGTACCCTTTAGCTTGCAGATTTTTGACACAAAAGACAGTTACAGTGTATTTATAGCTTTTAAGGTCACTGATCATTGATATGATGGACCATTATGTCTCCGGAACGTGTCGGCTGTTGGAACTATTGGTCTATTAACAGAATCTCTCTTGCACTAACACACATGCACTATGAGTCCATCTGCCAAATACTCTTATGAAAGAATTGTTAGACTATTCTGCATACCCATGCTAAAGTAATATTCAATAGACACAATGATTCTTCTGTAAATCTATCTTGCTTATGCCTGAAAGTCCTTGAGTCTCTTTGCCACCTTCCTTATTATTAATGATCTGCAATATGCTAGTTTATTGTGTTGTAACAGACAAAGTAGCCAATAAATGATGTTTATAAATGTCTTCATTTTAATTTAGAATCCCAGAGAGGTCAGATTATTTATTTTTAATAAGCTTTAACTTTCTGTTAGAAAAGTTTTGGCAAAGTAAAAGGCAGTTTTGAGGAAAGTTTTGTGGTTGTCAATGTTTTGAGGGAAGTGATTGTCACTGATGTCATATTGTTCTGAAACATTTTCTCACATTTACTGCTTTTTTTTAATCGATATTGATGTTCAAGATAAGTTTGTTCTTCTAGAAAAGTTGCAAATGAGTGCAGAGTGTGTCCACAGAACTTTTTCCAAGCTTCTGCTTGATATCTTACATAACAGTTAAACGTTTATAAAATGTAAGAAGGAGTTCACATTGGGAAAATGCTATTACTAAAGTACAGCCATAATCAGTGCTTTTCCCATTAATGCAATGTTTTTGTTCATGATCCAACCCAGGATTTCACACTTTCCCTAGTTGTCACGTATCCTTAGTCTCCTATAATCAGTGACATTTCTCGGTCTTTCATTTATCTTTCATGATCTTGAAGGGTGCTGATCAGTTATTTTTTATTTCAAAATTAGACTGAGGTAACGAACTGTTGGAAAGGATAGAGAGAGGCTGCATGCTCTTCTCAGCACCCTCTCTCAGGGGTTGTATGGTTCTGTGCTACTTATGATGTTAGCTTTGATCACTTGGCTATTAATGGTCCTGTCAGAATTATCAACTTGATCTTACTATTCTTACCATTATAATTATTATATATTTCAGGGGAATTATTTTCAGACCAGACAAATATTCTGCTTCAATTTAAGCTTTCATCTACTCATTTTAACATTCATTGGAATATACCTGCAGCAATCTTAACTGTGTTAGAGAAATAGTGAAGCTCCACAATCCTCACTCCATCTTCATTTATTAAGTAAAATTTTTACATAAAGAATAGTTATTATTTCTTCCCTATTTCTTTATTCAGTTGTTTGGTTATTTGCATTTACACTCACGAGTATTTATATTATGGGGTAGAGGAGTTAAAAAATCTTACACTATACTTATTTAAATTTTTACTCAAAATTATTCCAGTTTTGGACCATCAGGAATGCTAAGGCAGCTCTGGTGCACTTTTACTATGTCTGTATTTTTTATATGCCCACTTCCTTACATTTTGGCATCACAAATTCCTCAAATTTATTTTGAGGAAGAAATTAAATGAGGCCAAGCCTAAAATCAATGAGTTATTCAAGTTTCCTTTTATTGGAAAATTACATTTAGGAACTATGTTCTTGGTGCTAAGGGTGCTCATTGTTTCTTTGGTGTCATTGCTTTTATCTAGAGAGTATGCACATGTATAATATCTCATTCCTGCACACACAGCTGCATTTTATTTTTTAAATTTATATCCCAAAACTAGGAGTCCATGTTGCTGTCACTCCAATCCAGCACCACAGATTGCATTCTAGCTAGTCTGCTTTTTGCTTCTTTATTTTTTTATAATTTCTTTTCAAATAATAGCTTCTAAAAATTTAACTCATATCCTTATGAGGAATATATTTACCATCTAGAATACAATTTAAGCATGTCATTTTGATTTTTAATCTTACATTTTTCAAAATTTATCTTGAATACATTCTATTAGAAGAAAATCTTTATCTGTATCTATTGTTAGGCAATGAATTATCCCAAATATATTATACTAAGGTGAGTTCTGATTCATCCTCTCCTTCATACTCAACTTGTTTTGTTTAAACTTTCAGAAAACCCACCCTTAATCTATGTAACACCTCTTAGTTTCATTCTAACAATATAACTATTCAGTAAATTGCCACATTGCCAAGATATCCAACCACTTTTTTCCTTTCCAGGTCTCTAGCATGTTTCAAATAACACCTCTTTTTCTCATACTAATTAATTGCCTCTCCTCAATTTATAACACCTCAGTTAATATCCATATGATTTTTAAGTGCCCCCAGGACAATCCATACTAGCTAAGTTAGTTACTTAATCATATTATCGGGACAATTTAATTCTCTCTCTTTTTTTTTTTTTTTTACTGTTTACTGGGCTTCCTTGTTTACATCTGCATTAATTATTCAGTAATTGCCTTAAGTGTTCCATTACTGAAAGGACTCATAGGACCTAAAGAGTTTTTACTCACAAACGAGTTTTCTCACGAGTTTTCTCACGAGCAATGGAAACAAAAGAACAACAAGAGACATTTAAATTGGTATGGACATATTGTGTGTATGAATTCTTCTCCCACCATAGGGTCCCACAAGTTATACTTGTACCCAGGCTTAGAAAATTCTCAGTATAAGTAAACCTACAGGCATTTCTTGGGGAAGGTCTCTCGTATAAGCTGTTCACCCAGCTACCTCATCAACCTTAAAAGCAGAAATGCCCCACTCTACCCAAACCAGGTAAAAATCTTGTGCTGTTATTAAACAATGAGCACAAACTGTGTCCAAAACAGCGCACAGCTTTATCATTATGGAGCACCATTTTCCTGGGGTTGCTATATCCTATATAGCACTGGCCAAGGGCCACTTACCATTGTGCTTCAGGTACATTTGGAGATCAACATGCAGGTCATCCAGGTCAACTCAAATTAACTCGTGTTATTCAACATCTTTTAATAACCAGATAAAATTCAATGCATTGACTTAAGTGTCCTTGCAGCTAGTAAGTCTATCAAGTTTTACACAGCTTATAATGAAATGGTTATCTGAAAAAAGGGTCAAGTAACTGTCACTCTAGCTTCTCAGTGCAATACTTGCAAAAGCAGACTATTTTAGGAAGACACTGGTAGTTGTATGGCATAATCAAAACATGATGTATAAATGTTTGCTATAATTTGTCCCTTCATAAGGTTTGTCCATAGAGTTCAGGACATGTTAATAATTTTTTCAGAGTTTCAGTTACATGAATAAACTTTAGAAGAGATGATGGACTTTAAGTCCAAAATAGGAAAATAAAAGAAAAGGAAACTCAATCACAAGGGTAACAAACCCATAGAAAAATATTGCTGGATTTGTTTGAAAAAGATCCCAAGAAGTTTCCTGACGATGCTCAGAGAGACTGTTAAATTCACTACAAATTCAACTTGCGGTATATTATTTATATTAGTAGCACATTAGAAACATATGCATACTTGGAGTGTCTGTCATTACTTAGCAAGAGCACACAATTTCCAGTTTGCAAGACAACCATGAACTTGGTTTCATCCAGTTTCAGTCACTAGCTACCAGAAAGTTCTAATTCCATTTATTTCTCCAGTTAAAAATACACACACACACACACACACACACACACACCTTATTAAACATTACAACAGACCATATCCCAGCAACTATTTTACCTTGACAACCTGTATAATTTTCTACCTTTGACTATTTCTCTTGTTGTCTATATACTCCTCTACATTTTTTTCTTTTGTAATTTAAGACAAAAGCAGTATGTGTGCATTACTGGAAAACATAGTACACCCTCTACTCTGAAAACTAGACATACAAAAATAAGAATACTTAATTCTGTTGTTTCTTCTTCTTCCTGAAATGAGCATTTTCTTTCTTTTTTTATAAAAAGATTTATTTATTTATGTATATAAGCGCTGGGGTGTAGGTCAGAGGTGTGTGGGGTGGTGAGAGGATTCACCAGAGACAAAGTGGGGAGCAGAACAGTCAGATCTACTAAAATACACTGCTGAGGGGAGCAGCGGGTGAGACAGGAGAGGTCTGCTGCGCTATGTGGGAAGCTCGCTGGCCAGGGATCGAAATCATGCTATAGTGGTTGCTGATACCTTCATAGTGCTGAGATTTAACCCCTCGCACCAGCAGGTAGGCCCTGAAATTAACTTTTTCTCTATAAATGCTGAACAAACAAAAAAATCACTCGATATAAGTCTCTTCAGCACTCATTGTTCAAAGTATGAAATCTTGTGCTTTATGTAAAAAGTAATATAGAAAAATCATTCAGCTTTGTATTGATAGCCTGATTTTTAAGATGGTGTGGTTTGAGGACAAAATGAGAGGTAAGATAAAACCTTTATTTTAGATGGAAGCAGAAGAGTAATTGTCAATCACATTTTATAGAGTAAGAGTGCTCATCCCTCTGATTATCCCTACATAAGATGGAATTTAAGGGCAGTGGTCAATACCCACTTTCAAAACTTCAAGAAATACAGATGAGAATGGGAGCTGTAAAGGTCACTAGCCTATTCTACAAGACAAGACAAGCCTCTAGGGATTCACAATTCACTTTAATTCTTTTTCATGTCCTGATTTAAGAATTCAATCAATGACTCAATCAACAATATTAAAGATCTACTATGTGTCTAGCATTATTTTTAGCAACTAGGGTTACATCCATCTTAAAATATGTCTACATCAGCAACCAAAGCATTTTCAGTTGCACAGCAATAAAATATTTGTCAATAATAACTAAATAAATGGCATTATTGAGTGAAATTAAAATTAAGCCTTTATCTATAGAGTGTCAGACTGCAATAAAGTTAGCTGAAAGGCAAAAGCATTTAATTTTATAATATGCCCTACCATGAGAATCCCTTGTTTCCTCCCAAATCATCCAAACATACAATCACAAATACGGAAAAAAAAAATATGTAATGTCTATTAAAAGAGTGATATGCTAGCACCTTTTGTCATAAACATTTTGAAATACAAAAAAGTGTTGTTTACAAAACAAAGCATTAGATTTTTAAATCATAATATAAACTCTCTATAGGCTTCATTCAACCTACAGAAAACAGAACATTTAAATGTTCACATGCCAAAACCACTTTTCCCTTAAGCTTAATATTGTACAGCATATTATAAACAATATAAAAAACATATCTCATGTTTCAACTGGTAACCCATACATTTCCTCCATGGTTCTATGCCACTTTTGTAATTTTAAAATGAGTGATTTTATGTACCTAACCACTTGGAAAATATTACCAAGTTTATATTAATTTTTTTTTCTTGCTATAGAGTTGAGACTTTTCCTTTACTGTTGCTACAGTTCTGTGGTTTCTCTATTGGGCATTGAGTTAGCAATTTTTGCCGCAGAGTGCAATCTATCAGCTGCTTTACTATATCACATTACAATTTAGCTTCTATTTTGTCAGTTTTGCAGCAGTATTTTGAATTCTACAGGGGGATGTGATATCTCAAGACAATTCTGTACTTTTCCAAGCTATCTTGCCACTTTAAAAGTGTTGTCAGTGGAAGTATTATTTGGAGAAGTCAGTCTGAATTATGCTGCTGCAAATCTGTACTGCACAGCTAACATAAATTGATTTACCAGGAAGCTCACTGCATTCCTGAGACATACAGCCACTAAAGCAGCTTAGAGAAATCATTGTTCACAAATGACATATTCAGATAGAACATGAGAAAACCTCAAAATAAAGCTCTAAAAACGTGTCAGTATATTTAAAATATATATTTATTTCTAATTTAGAAGGAAAGGAAATGTTTCCTGGTAAAGTATTATGAAGTTATTGAAATTCATAAACTACTCATAATAGTTGCTATGACAATGAGTGAACTTGTGTTCCAGGAGATATACAGCTCTTCTGAAACAGAAAGGATTTGTTCAAGGGCATTTTTAGTCAAAAAAATGATGGCAGAGTTGACAAGTAAAGAAATAGCTATGTATACATTGTTACATCTTTTCTAATCTGTGGATCCTATATACATTTGCCACTCTGGGGACAGCTGCACAAAACACAGATGAAATCTCTTTAAAATGTAGTGACATTATGTTGATGAGTCACTGGGTAGTCAGTCACCCCAGGTATCAGCAGACACAGATGAATCTGGCTCTGCTAGAGCCCATCCTTCTGCTTGCCTGCCCACTTGCTTTACCCACTGGAAGGAAGAGTCAGGTATGGATGTGTTAAGTCAAAAGAAGTAATACTGCCGTGCTAACAGGGGATAACCACTTATTAGAAGAATATACAATATAGGGGAACAAAATAAGGGATCAGGGGAAAAAATAATACCAACATCATCAAAAAAAAAAAATCCCACAACAGAACAAAAGTGAAAATAAACTGAGAAATATAAATCAGAGACATTCTGCAGAGGAGGGGGAGGGAAAGGAACCAAAACAAGGAAGGAAGAACACACGGGACTATGGTGATGGTGCACAGGTGATCTGCTGATGGAAATTCTAAAGGGACAACATCTGAGAATATAAAGCAAACATTGTACAAAAATGAACAATGATGTAAAATATATATAAATGAATACAAAAAATTCCCTCTCCCTCAAAAAAAGAGTACACAATAATCCTTATTGTTCTTTGCTCAGGTCTCAGATATCATTTAAAGGAACTGCAATATTTATAGGAGTTAGAGAACAGTGGCAAACTGGATTGGATTTTAGTGTTACCTTAAGCATCACTATTACAGTAAGTGTTTGACAATTAACTCTCAAAACTAATACTAATACTCCAATGTATAGAATTTGTCAATTTCCATGTAAATACCCTCACTTGCCAGTTTCAAGCTGATAACTAAATGTCACAGAACATGATTTTAGAGAGACAATGGAAATGGAATACCACAGACAAAAATCCTTAATCTGCCTTTTCCCTACGGATGAAAATGGATTCTTGTAATTCTTGGTGGTCCAGTCTGTCTCAGTAAGAAGTCACATTTTCAGAAAACAAAAACTACTATTAAACCATGAGAAAACTAGATTAAGATCATGGCGTAATAGAGAGGTTGAGATCATCATATGCCCTAAACACTGGGAAAAAATTTTGCTCAAAGGAAGATTTAGAAGTTTCCTGACAGAGTCCCAGGACTTTTCCATGGATGATATACATTAATTTTCGCAGCTTGATTTAGGACAGGAGAGGGAAGAGGCAAAGGGGAGTGTAGCTAGGGAAGTAGATACCCTAACCTGCAGAACAGACTGAGTGTCAGCTGTCCACTGTCCCAGGGAACACATGGGATATGGTGAATTTCAACAGATGGAATTTTCAGAGAGTGTCATCACACTTGGGCACAGGAATGGCATTGGTCACTGGAAGATTCACAGCAGTCATGAGCAAAAAATAGTCCCTTCACTCCCTCTTCAGTGGTAAATGAACAAAGACTTCAGGCAGAGCTGAGCCATGTTCAGTTGTAAACCCAGTAACAGTGGAAGACTGAGCCAAGACAAAGTAGATAGCTTAAACAGTCCAACAACCAAAAGTGCAGAAATTGAAAAAGTATTATAAAGTCTCTCTTGAAAAAAAAAAAAAAAACAGACCCACATGTCTTCTCCAGGATTCCAAATCTTCTAAAAGGACTTACTACCTCTACTACTCAAAAAAAGTGAAGAGGGTTAGAAAGCTCCCTAACATATTCTATGAGAGCAACATTACCCTGACCCAAACCAAGTTAAGAACAATACAAAAAAAAAAAAAAGAAGAAGAAAAACTACAGACTGATATCTCCGATGAAAAATAGACGTAAAAAAATCTTAGCAAACTGAATAGAGCAACATATTAAGAGAATCATTCACCATAATCTGGTAGGTTTAATCCCAGGGATTCAATATACACTTCAATGGTATTCACCAGATCAACAAAAAGAAAGATAATAAACCACATGTTCACTTTATTAGGTGCCAAGAAGGCAATCAATGGATTATGCTCAATGAAGTAAGTCAGAAGGAAAAAGAAAAATGTCGGATGGTTTCACTCATAAGAGAAATATAGGGGAACCAAATAAGAGATCAGGGGGAAAAAGACAAAACTAGTAGGCAACTATAAATCTAAGACATTCAGCAGGAGAGGGAGAGAGAGAATGATTAAAATAGGGACAGGAAGAGCACAAGGGACTATGGTGATGGTTCACGGGTGACTTGGTGGGAATTTTGTGGGGACTACACCTGAGAGGAGAAATCACACTGTATGAAAATGAACAATAATGTAAATATTTAAAAAAAGATTCAGGGCCTCCCTGGTGGCGCAGCGGTTGAGCGCTGCGCTGTGGCACTGTGGGCAGCGCGCGATGCAAGTTCAACACCCAGCCGGGGAGAATCCCACATGGTGCAGCAGACCTCTCCTGCCTCGCCTGCTGCTCCCCTCAGCAGTGTATTTCTGATCTGCCTGTTCTGCTCCCCACTCTGTCTCTGGTGAACCCTCTCGCCACCCCATGCCTCTGGCCTGTACCCCAGCGTGTATGTGTAAATAAATAAATCTTTTAAAAAAGATTCAACATTCACCTATTATTAAAAAAAACTCAATAAAATGGAAATAAACAAGTTATCTAAACATAATAAAAGCCACATACAATAATCCCACAGTCAATATCATACTTAAAGGTGAAAAACTGAGAGGAAAACAATTGGTAAATCTTTAGCTAGAATAACTAGGGAGAGAGATGTAACTCTTAAATAGTGCAAAAACACTAATTTAAAGGGGTATCTGCACTTATACGTTCACTGCAGCACTATTACAATAGCCAGGATATGGATACAGCCTAAGTGCCCAACGAAAGATGAGTAGATTAACAAGACGTGGCACATATGTAATGGACTAATACTCAATTGTGAAAAAGAGATGAAATCTTGCCATCTGTGACAACATGGATGGAATCAGCATTATGCTGATTGAAATAAGTCAGAAGAAGAACAAGTACCAGATGAGTTCACTAGTCGACTATAAAGAAAAAAGAAATACAGCAAACGAACAGACAAAACTAAAGAAAGAAGTATAACTGCAGAACTGTTACAAAGATGAAAAGTAAAGGGTGGGCTGGGGAGAGGGATGAGGCAAGAAGCAAAAAGGAGAAGAAAGCAATGAACTAGGGTGGAGGATTATGGGTGCTTTTGTGCTGGACATGGTGTGTTAAAAAACATTTAAAGGAAAAATAAATAAAACACAACTTATACCCCAAAGTAATTTCTGACCCACAAAACTACATGGAAGAATAATGAGTGTATTGAACAAAGCCAATGTTTAATGTTTAGTAGCTTGCAGACACTTTTCTAAGAGTTTTTCATATATTATTCCATTTAATCTTCACCACTGTATGAGACAGATACTATACGTTTTACATTGAGGCAATTAAGGCCAGCGTGATTTAGTAACCTATACAAGGTTTCATATAGTTAATCACTAGCACAAAGAACCTGATTCCTATCCTATGTAAGGTTCTTCCTTTGTAATTCATGATTTCAAATATATCTCATACTGCTCCAAAATGAAGATTATCTTATCAGGATTTGCTCTATTAAGGAGTTAGTTCTTTTCACATATTTTTTCAGGAAAAAAAAGTGATAAATACCTTAACAGAAAACCTCTATGTCTCGTTTATGTCCCAGATAGTATTAGTGAGTAGAATGGGAACAGGGAGAAGTAAATTAATATTAGTACTGTGTGATTATACATGAAAATACTTGCCCCACACTCCCTTTTTGGTTTGTGTCATAAGTCACCTTCCATATGAGGAATCAGCAAGTTGTTTTTCTGTTTTAGTTTCTGATTTTAAATTATTTTGTTTTAATTAATGCCAGTATTACCTCATCCTTTCCTTCCATGAATGTATTATTTGCTATCAATTTTTCCTTTTAACTGAAAAAATTCAATTACATCATGGTATCATAGAATATGTTGTTTCGCATGTTTAAATATCAGAGAATATTATGTTTTACATGTTTAAATATGTTCATAATTTGCCATCATTAACTAGTAATAGTCTTAATACTCGATATTTGAAATATTTTATAATCCTACTATGTTTTACTTGCTGATCAGGAATCAACAGTTAGGTCTCATATAATTTATTAAATGACCCTGGATAGTATGCTATATTCTTAAGATGACTCTTTATACTTTTGAAAATCACCCCACTTGAAATAATAATTGTAGGTTTGATTTTTGAAACTTCAGATTCTTCTACTGCTAGCAATTTGCATTATGTCCCAAAAGACCTCCTGACTTAAAGAAGTCAAAGAATTTGTTAGAGAGCTGCCACAGCAATTTTTTTCTTTTTGCTCTGAGTTGTCATATCCCACTTTTCTTTAATTCCTTTTCGTGTCTTGAGGTGCTGAATACTTCACTGCACTAAGGATGAAAACCAACTAAACTATCCCCCTGCAAATATTAGCCACAGAATCCGTAAGGAGACTACAGGCTAAAGTGATGTAAATCATTGTCGATTCTTTCCATTTCTCCTTCCACCCAGAATCTTAAATTTTTTCAGATTATAATTGACCAAAGAACCTCCCCAGAGCCAAGATCTGTTTGCACACAATGTAGTTTTTATGCTTTTTTGGTACTACCTCTAAATAAACCTATTTTCCCATCAGGAGTGTGTAAACTGGTAAAAATGCTCCCTTTTTTTTTTTTTTAAGACTTTGTAATTATACGTTATGACATTCTTACTTAAAAACACATTGGAAATGTATCGTTCTCTGAAATATATTATCACAGTTTCCATATAACATCCATCTGGTCAATAGTAACTGAAGTGAACACGGGTTAATATAAAGAAAACAGAATAATTTGGTGAATATAGCAACTGTAGTATTTTTGCCTGTGGAATTCTCCCTTTTTAGGAAAAGAGAAGTATTCTACAAAAAACAAGAGTGAATTTATCAGCTCTAAGATTATATAAAAAATGAGGTCTACAATCTCAATTAATCAGGCAACTCAGTTGGCAAAGATTAACAGAAGCCCGTCCAAAAGATCCATCAGTTTGTGTTATAGTTGAATGAATATGCAGTGATCCAGACTGGCCATTTGGATAGCCACTTTTGAACCATACTAAATGGTTCTGTCTATCCCCAGATGTTTTCAAGATAGATGAGGACAGATTCTGACAATTTGCAAAAATTGGATGAAAACAAGATTTGAAATTGTAAATTATATTAAATATAGAGGTGAAATGCCTAAATTAGAACATAGAGGTTTTCACTTAACCCATCATTGGTCTCAAACAGTTGAGCCCACCTTTTTTAATTCCAATTATTTAAAAATAGTGTTGGAAATAATTCTCCAAGGATCTCTCAGAGTTTTTGTGTTACCACACCCATACTTCCATACACACAAAATTTGTAACAAAGATATATGATCCTTTATTTTAAATGATCTTTTTAAGAATATTTATGTGCTAAAGAGTCTTAAAATAGAAAAATAATGTGTCATCTTAAGAAGACAAGTTTGGAAAAAGTGATTTTACTGCTACTAAAATAGAATACACACAGTTTTTGAAGTAAAGAGAGAACACAAAGCTCAGAACTTGGAAAAAAGCACCCCAGATGCCAGGGGTAATGGGAACAAAGGGGTATTAATGATACTTATTATTCAGATTTAGTAATTGCTTTAGGACCTTCCTCATGAAGAAAAATGCCCTGTTTCATCTTTTCCAAACTTTTAATTGCTTTAAATTTAATTGGCTTCTGGCTTGGCCATTACTTGCCAAATGACTCTGACTAGGATTTGACTGCTATTTCTTTAAGTCTTTCTCCCAATGTATGAATTAGCAGGAGATGGCCCCAGAACACATACCTCATATGCAAACATTTCAAAGCATCTATAGATTCCCTCCAAGCCCCCATTGCTTTTCCTCATATTTCTAGAAGATGGGCAAATGCTACTTTAGAAAATATAGAGCATTATCTCTAAGAAGCAAAGAATGTATTTGTTTACAATGTCAGAAGCTAGAGATAGTATCTCCCTCCTGGGAAAAGGTCAATGTTGTATACAGAATTATAAGGTGATGTCCATTCTCTTTTATAATCCCCTGGCATTAGAGTGTTGGTAGAAACTGCATATGAACGGCTATCATTTACATGATTATGTTACATTTGAGACCAAAAGGGAGTTTATCCTGGGTAGGTCTGATGTAATCAGGTAAGCCCTTCTGGGAACCAAATATGAGATCAGGGAAAAATTAATAGTAATAAATAAAAAAAAACTAACAGGCAAATATACATCAGAGACATTATGCAGGGTAGGGAGAGGGATCAAAACGGGAGGGAAGAGCACAAGGGACTATTGTGATGGTGCTCAGGTGAACTGGTGGTGGGATTTTACAGGGACTACATCTGAGAGGAGAAAGCAAATATTGTACAAAATGAACTGTGATGTAAAAAAACATATAAATTAATTTAAAATAAATAAATAAAAGTAGAGATCACAGGAAAGACAAGCAGAGAAACACAAACCAGCTAACCTGTAAGAAACAAAACATCCTTTTTGTGAACAACCTATGTGGATCACATAATGAGAAACTTTTAGGCGATGGATGGTGTCTAAATTCTCAGAGCCATCCTCACCAATCACTAACAGGAACACAGAGACTTCTACAATTGCAAGGAAATAAATTCTTCCAAAAACCAGTAATTTTTAATTGTTCTCGGAAGCCCAGATGATAACCTGAGTTCCACCTGTGAAACCCAGAACAAAAGACCCAGCTTTCCAGTGCCAGAACTTGACCTACAGAAAATGTGGTAACAAATTGTGTAGTTTTAAGCTGCTCATGTATGGTAATTTGTTACACAAAAATAGAAAGCAAATACAGACAGGTATATCGCTGCACATTATAAAATATTTGGGTCCCCTTATTTCAAGCGAATAGATATAATTTCAAACTCCTTGCATTGTTTTATGAGTCTTAAGACAAAGAGCAGGCACAAAAATGCAGGCACTCTGGCTACTTCTATTACTGTTAGCCATAACACTGGTCAACACTGAGATTGTTACTGATTTAAAAAGGCCCGAATCTGTAGTATCTTGGTGTGCTGAACATGAATGTAACCCTGAAAAATTTTTATTAGCTCTCATTTTGAAGATATTTCATAGAATTCATTTTATATGTTTCACCGTGTCAATTTACCCAGTAGGACTGCAACAACATCCTAAATCAGCCCAGAATGATGGAATACTGCATTGCAATATTGCATCGCATTGCATAATATCATCATGCACCTATCATCCAGAACTGATTGCATCATTTTCTGATGCAATGCAATACTACTGCCAGGCGGCTGCTGAAGTAAGCTGATGTCAGCAGTGCACCAGATGAAGCCCTGTCGGAAAGGTTGAGCATTGAAAATATTTCAGACTTCGGGCAAGACAATTTAAGCTACTGTTCCATAGAACTGTTATTATTTTATCCATTCAGGCACAATACAGAACAGTTATGCCTCGAAAGTGTGTTAATACCGTGGACAATTACTGCTGTATTTGTGGGGAAGTGACATTTGCCAACCAGAAGAAAAGTATCACTTCTCAAGTGAAGAAGGCTTATCATCTTTACTTCGGATGCAAGGTTGGTCTTAATATCCTTGGGCCCCGCATATATGCTGTTCTACATGTACAACACAGCTTTCACAGTGGTTCAGTGGCAAAAGACCATCAGTGTCGTTTGCAGTCCCCATGGTGTGGAGAGAGCCAAGCAAACACATGAAAGAATGTTCCTTCTGCTTGGTTCATCCTCCTTCCGGTGGAATAATAAAGCAAAAGGAGTCGAGAATAGTCTACCCAAACATTCCATCTGCATTGTGACCAGTTCTATTGGTGAGGGACTTCCTATTCCAGAACCTCCAACAGAATATTCTCTTGATTCATCTGATGAGGACAAGGGTGAGCCGACCTGTTCTCCTGTTCCATCAGCATGCAGTGATCCAGATTTTCACTGTGGTGCATCATCAACCTCACACAGACTAACACAGGAAAAACTCAATGACCTGGTTCGTGATTTGGACTTATCCAAGAAAAAGGCAGAATTGCTAAGATCAAGACTCCAACAGTGGAATCTTCTAGAAGAAGATGTCACAATTACTTTATATTGAACACGCCACCAGCAGTTGGAGCCTTTCTTCAGAAAGGAAAGTACTCTGGTATTCTGCTCCCATCTTGAGGGCCTCATGAATGTCTTAGAAATCACTCATGGACCTCCCTGGTGGTGCAGAGGTTAAGCGCAATGCTGTGGAGCTGTTGGCAGCAGCGACGCGAGTTCGACGCCCAGCCTGGGAGATTCCCACATGGCGCGGCAGACCTCTCCTGCCTCAACCGCTGCTCCCCTCAGCAATGTATATCCATTGATCTGCCTGTGCTGCTCCCCACTCTGTCTCTGGTTAACCCTCTCGCTGCCCCATGCCTCTGGCCTGTACCCCAGTTGGTATACATAAATAAATAAATCTAAAAAAAAGAAAGAAATCACTCATGACCCACAAGAATGGAGACTATTTCTAGACTCTTCGAAACTGAGTCTTAAGGCTGTGCTTCTACACAATGGAAACCATCTTCCATCTATTCCATTAGCGCATGCTGTCCACATGAAAGAGACATACAATAACTTAAAGCAGCTACTGAATTCCATTGACTATAACAAGTACAAGTAAGCACGTCTCTGGTGATTTGAAGCTAGTTGCCCTTTTAATGGGACTGCAGCAGGGATATACAAAATACATGTGTTTCTTATGTGAGTGGGATAGCCCAGCAAGTGAATTACACTACTTGAGGAAGAAATGGACTCACAGACAAAATGTAGCAGTTGGAGAGAAGAGCATCCAGCACCCAGCTCTGGTCGAGGCTCACAAAATCTTGCTACCACCTCTTCACTCAAACTAGCTTCTTTTTTTATATTTATTTTTTTATTTTTTTTATAAATATATATTTTTATTGTTATTTATATCTTTTACATTTTGTATTCCCCTTGGGTAACCCACCACCAATTCACCCGTGATCCATCTCCATGGTCCCTTGTGTCCTTTTCTACTCCATTTTGTGCCCTTATCCTCCCCCTCACCTCACCCCCCCCCCAAGTGTCTCTCTCCTATTTGGTTTCCCTATAGTCCTGTTATAAGTGAAACCATTTGATATTTTTCTCTTTGTTTCTGGCTTGTTTCGCTGAGTATGGTCCCCTCTAATTCCATCCATGTCGCTGCAAATTGCATGTGTTTATCTTCTTTGAATGCTGAATAGTATTCCATTGTGTATATGTACCACATCTTCTTGATCCAGTCATCTATTTTTGGACATCTGGGTTGCTTCCATACCTTTGCTATTATGAACAGTGCCGCAATGAACATACGGGTGCATGTATCTTTTTGGATTACTGTTTTTTATCCTTTGGGTAGATTCCCAAAAGTGGTATAGCTTTGATGAAGAAACCCATAGACCAGACCTCGCCAGCTTTCCAATACCTGCATGAAAAATTTCCTCAACTCAGCGAAGCAAAGATTAAAGAGGGAGTTTTTGTGGGTCCTCAGATTCGAGAGCTCTTCAAAGATGACCGGTTCAACAACTTGCTGCAGGGTGATGCAAAACAAGCATGGAATGCTTTTTGCCTAGTATCTCAAACTTTCTTGGGAATGTTAGGGCAGAAAACTAAAAGGAACTAGTAGAAGACATGCTGATGCAGTATCAGAAACTTGGCTGCAATGTGTCTCTAAAGATCCACTTCCTTCATTCCCATCTGGATTTCTTCCCTGAAAACTGTGGTATGGTTAGTGATGAACATGGCGAATGTTTTCATCAAGATATAGTATCAATAGAACAAAGATACCAGGGGAAATGGTCCACTACAATGCTGGCTGACTACTGCTGGACACTCCCGAGAGATGCTCCTGAACAAGAGACAAGCGAAGAAATCTAAGAAGTAGTCTATGACTTGATTTTTTACAGGTATTAACCGTAGACCTGTTACTACTGGCATGCATTTCATGAAGTAAACATCAATTTATTGCAGATTACAAAAAAACTGGAGCCAAAATTAGAATTTGACTGTCATATTAGTGTTGAGCACATACAAATTGATAGGAAAATGACTAATTTTATTTCAGTAACATGACTTTTGTAAAAATTTGTTGACCAGTGTAATCTGTCCTTCGATTGTGATACAATTTTTTTTTTGTCCTTTTCCAGCATCTATGAAACCATGGTAGGCTAAAGTTTTAGCTCTTGAATAAGTTGTTCACATTTTTTCTCATATAACTTTCCAAATTTCAAAGTATACAACCCAGATTTTTGTAAAGAAAGGACTCTAGAGCTATGAATAATCACTAAATCCTGTTCTATCTTTTGTAACTATATATCTGCATTCATTTCATTTTGTTTAGTAAAATTCATTCTGCTATTGTAGCCATTTAAAAAAAAATCCATGGTATCTGTCCAGTGAACAGAAAACAGTAAGTTAGGGTTCTTTGACTATAAATAAACTTTACCATATTGCTTTCTCCATTTTGTTATTGTTCCCAACTGAATTCTTGTTTTTAGTCCTCACTTTGAAATCCTCAAAGATTTCAGTGACAAATAAGAGTGAATAAAAAGCACTGAAACAACTCACAAAGACTGCAAGAGCCAGCTCACTACTGAAAATATGGCCAAAGAGTATTTTAATTTCATAAATAAGCCAAGTTATCTGAGGGCACCAAGCCCCAAGCATCATAAATGACATATGGCAAGGTGTGATATCTCCTTTTTTCCCATTACATCCATTTCAGTATTATTTTTTTCTTTTAGTTTATCTAACCCTTTGTTTACTTCTTTTACTTCTTTTACTGATACACAGCAACAATAAAAAGTTACGTTTGGAAAGATAAACAGGACAAAGACGGAAGTCTATCATACCTCAATATTAATTCTAAATATAAAAGCAAGTGTAAAGCTATTGTTAAAATGATATATCTTCGGCATGGTATGCTCAAGGCCATTTCTCATATATTTTTTTTCTTTCTAATACCTTTCACAATGTCCTACACTCTCCTAAAACCCATCAATTTTCTTTCTTAATTTTGAAAGTTGCAGATATAACTATTTTATTCTTGCATTTTCTCTTCGTCATGCTTATTGTCTAAATAAGCAGTTTTCCTGAAGCAGTTCTTTGGCATTTCTTGATGTTTACTTTTCTCATGATCTATATTAGAAATCAATCTTAAAAGAGCCAGATAACCCAAATTTCCTTAACTGTTGATATAATGCATCCTGTAAATCTCACCATTTTGTATAAATATAATTAAAATCACATATAAGTGTAAGTGGAACAAATTTACAACTCAGAACTAGAGCCTCTTTCTTGTAAAGGACCATTGCAATGCAGCAGGGGTGGGTAAGAACATAGTTCTAAAGCAGATGAAAGGATGTAAGTAGTCACCATACATACTCATGATGAGAAAATTAATTACTAGGTATTTACTATAATGACATATTCCAGGAAAAATACAAACACAAATATAGACTCAGACAGTTAATCTGGAAAAAGAGACAGATTAAAATAAAACTGAAATGAAAATATAACAAATGTGAAATAAGCACTACAGATCTGAAGTTTTATAAAAATTTTGGGGTTTCAAATTTTCTCAGCTGGAATCTTCAAAACCTTATCAGATCTGATTTTTCAATGATTCAGTAATGCAGGTTATTGCTAAAATGTCCTTCTTTATATAAACATAGCCCTTGTTGATTGAGGGCAAACTGTCACACTATGCTTGAGAAAATGATTTTTTTTCAATTTTGTATGTTTATTCAACTTTGAATAGACATATTTAGAGTGTCTGCCAACCCTCAGGTCTTTTCTTTATTAAAGATGTTGTGTAGATGATGGTCACATGAACTCACAAAGCAGATCCAAGCTTGCTGGATCTAGGAGGGAACACTTGTTCTTGTGATCTCACCTCCTCCATTGGACAGGGATCAATTGAGATCCTTTATATTGAGAATTTGAATGAAATCACTAAATACTTGTAATTGATGGTTGAAATGCTAGATCAGGGCACACGGTTCCCTGGTGTATAAGCAGAAAGACAGTTTGGAGAGACTGCCAGTAGATGGAAGTAGGACATTCTATAGTGGGGCTAGTTTAAGTAGTTCTCTCCTCTCGGAAATCAGTCACATTACCTAGAACACAGGGAGTTAAAACTATCTAGATAGAACCTTAAATTGACAATTTAAGGTTAAAACAATCTCTCAATTTCTGGCCACAAATCATATGATTTGGGAGACAGTGAAAAAGCATTTTTTCATGCTTTTTGGAGAAATTAAAGATGTATTTTTTCTGTGTGTGTAAACAATCTGTGCATAAGGTTCATGATAAAAACACTGTGTCACCAAGCATGAACACTAATTTTTAAAAACATCATATCATCATCTACCATAAATCTACTATTTTAAAATGTTCAATTCAATTATTTTAATGATCTCATTTTAGGAAAACTACTACTAATTTCTGAAAGAACAGAGATATCAGGATAACAGCAGATCATAAAAACGAATTATCTAAAAATTCAACAGACATTGCTTATTTGTTTCATTTTCCCTTAAAACTACGTGCTTCAAATATGTCTTACCTTCTAAGAATTTGAAAATGAAAGACATTAAACATTAAAAGAAAGACATTAAAACATTGAAAGAAATATATACTGCTTTATGAATAAAAATAGGGGTCAAATATAATATAGAAATGATATAAAAGAAAAAAGTAAAAGCGTAAGATCACTGGGCAGATGGATGAATTGAACAGACCAGATGAGTTTTTTCAGAAGGTGGTGAACAACAAATTTGGAGTCAGTCTGGTAGACAGTGCTCCTGTACTTCATTTTAGAGGTCTTATTTTTAAAAGAATGTAAATCAAAGAAATGTTACTATGTATTGTGGCAGTTACTACCCTTTCCCAGTCACTCCTAACCTGCTTCAACCCTCTTTAGAGAAACTCCTTTTATTGCAATGCTACCTGACCCAGAATATTATTTTCGGTTAACGGTCATTAAAGACATGCATTAATTTGACACATATTTAATTCCTGTTATGTGCAAGGCATCATTTTAAGAACTGAGACTAGAGCATTGGAGAGTCTTCCTTCATGGAGTTTAATTTTATTCAGGGAGGCAATAAGCAATTAGAGAAGGAAGTATAATGTTGGATTGTAACAAACTGAAAAAAAGAAGAGCTGTAAGTCTGGATAGAGGCTGGGAGTGGGATCTATTTCACACAGTGGTTAGTAAAATGTCTCTAAAGAAATGACATTAGAATAGAGGTTTGAATGAAATGTGGAAACGAGAACTATGAAATCTGAAAACAGGTAACACAGGCATAAAGAGTAGAAGGTAAAAGTCCCTGGATTGCATTATACTTGAAGACTGCAAAGAAAGGAAGCAGGACTGTGGTAAAGGATCAGATGTTGCCAGATCTTGTTGGACTTAATGAACCAGGAAAAGGGTATGGATGTTGTTCTAAGAAATGAGAAACCATTGGTGGGTGCTGGTGAGAAAAAATCATGGCTTCTGATTACGTGGATAAGGCAAAGTTAATAAGCACATATGTACGTACATCTACTAAAACAATAAGCTTTCTTGTACTAGGATACCTTGAGCTAAAAAAGTAAGTTATTAAAATACTATAACCTAGAAGAGTAAGCTTAGGGTAATTACCCTTCTAGGTCACCAGCATCTATCGAGTATGAGAAGGCTAATTAATAGGAAAAGATGATAAAATGAGATTGAGTCAGTTTCCTGGCAGCAGAGCAAGTAGTGCTTTTAGTTGTCAAAAAGAGATTAATTATGAGTACTAGGGTTTACAATAAGTGAGTTACTGACTAAATGTACAAATCTGAATTTAAGCCAGAAAGAACAGTATTTATAGTATAATAAAGCATAAATAAAATAAAGAATATTTCTACACAGAATTTTTAAACATTTAAGAAAATACATTCAAGGAATACTATATAATTTTAATTAAAATACAACAATTTTATACTTATGCTTCGCAAATGAGTTGGTCATCTAAAATTGCATTTTACAAACCTATCCAGCAGTTTCATTCCAATTCAATGCTTAAATTTTTCCATAACTTGTATTTAGTGTTTTGGAAGAATCCTAAATAACATCAATATTTTAATTCCAGTGCTGTTTTGTTGTCTTTTTGTTTTATTTTGTCTGCAAATTCTGATCCCTTTGCATCAGATCTTTCCTCATCTTTGGCTAACTCCTACAAATTTTTGAAGACACAGCTTTGCATTATTTCTTCTGAGAATTATTTTGTGATTTCCCATATGAAATACAATTCAGTTAAATAAAAAAAATTTACTGAGGATGAACTTTGTGCTGAAAACAATGAAGACAGCATGAAAAACAAGGTAATGAAGTTAAAATGAAAACAAGACAAAGTATATTTAATCAATGAGTTCTGCACTCCAAACATCAAAAAACTAGCATTCTATTGTGAAGAGAGAGAACACTATTATAGCTTATCCTACTATAATGCTGATTTCTAAATCTGATTAAAAAAAAAGTAAACTAATGGGATAGAGAGAGACTTCTAGGTGATGGAGGGCGGGGAAGAAAATTGCAAGTAGAAATAAGGACAAGTGAAGAAGCCCTAATATGGGCACAGGCTTGGCATTTTCAAGGACAGAAAGAGCTTCATGAAGATAACCGGAATTGATGTTGGCATGCTGAATGAAATGGAAAGAGGAACAAGTTGGTCAGTCAAAAAGACTGCAGTAGCCTAAGTGAGATGTATTGGTTTCTAGACTTGGATTTTAACAGTGAAGATGCAAAACAGTATTTGATCCTTTAGACTGTAACAGAGGCAGAACAAGTAGGAATTATCAATGTGCTGAATACAAAGAATAATGAAAAGAAAAGTCTCAAAAATCAGTCCAAAATTTTGGCTGCAGGGACTGAATCACGCACTCATACTACTACCGCTGCTGCTGCTGCTGCTGCTGCTGCTAAACTGCTACTACTGCAAAACAGTTCAAGAAATTGAGGTACCATTAGTGCAAGGTGGGACAGGGCTATATATGGCAGAGTTAGTTCTAGAGTCATGCTCCACTGATTGTGTATCATTGTTCCTTTTGTTCAATACTGATAGGGAAAACTCATTTCAGATTAATGTTATTAATCACTTGACACAACTTAGAAAATGGTTATTAGTAAGTGGAGAATCCTTACTGTTTTAAACTATAAATTCAATAGGAAAAATAATCTCAATCTGAATGAAAATCATCACAGTATCAGGAATACTAGAAAGATCATAACAATATGAATGGGGTTTAAAACTAAAGTAATAGGGCTTCCCTGGTGGTGCAGGGGTTAAGGTCTCAGCATTATTAAGTTATCACAAGCCACTGCCACCTGAGTTCAATCCCCTGTCAGGCAGCTAACCCACATATGGTGCAGCAGACTTCTCCTGTCTCACCTGCTGCTCCTCTCAGCAGTGTATTTCAGTAGATTGTCTGTTCTGCTCCTCATGCTGTCTGGTGAATCCTCTCACCACCCCCCACACCTGTGGGTTACACCCCAGTTCTTATATGCATAAATAAATAAAAATAAATCTTAAAAAAATAAACCTAAAGTTGTAATTATTTGGGTACAATCATTTGAATAAAAAGAATATTACTAATTATCTTTAAAGCAGTGGTAACTGTGCTTTTTGGTATTTATTAGTGTTTATCAAAACCACTTATTTATAAGTATATTTGAAGTAAGTTTAAGTCAATAAATACAGTAAATACATAAATTCAATTGTTTCTCTTCATTTTTTGTTTTTGTGCTATTGTGTTCTTACCTAAGAAGGGGAATAATGAAAAGCTATTCTCAGTCCACTGCTGAGAATTCCCAACATGCAATAGCCTGTCCATCAAAGGTATAAGTCAACTTCTATTACAAATGCCTCTTCTCTTAAAGCCTAGAAAAATTATTTCACACTGTGATTATTTGATAACTGGCAAAGGAACCAGTTCGCATTTTTTTACTTACAAGTGTTTAATTGATAAAGTTAACATTGGAAAATTTTACAGTAAGTGATCTGAAATCTACTCTTTAAAACAACCTGGACTGCGGTTTTGACAACATTTATTGATAAGGTTCACTAACTTTATTTGAATT
This sequence comes from Scalopus aquaticus, assembly GCA_004024925.1. NCBI lineage: Eukaryota > Metazoa > Chordata > Mammalia > Eulipotyphla > Talpidae > Scalopus > Scalopus aquaticus. Next base: position 2,289 of record PVIJ01014372.1, on the reverse strand, counting down.
GAAAAGGTGTATTTAAAATACTTCATAGACTAAATCCCAGCTCAATTATTTTATCAATTCATTAAAACAGTATTTCTGAAGTGATAGTTAAGTCAGAACATGATAGAATGTAATTTTCGGATATGATATCTATAATTAATGAATTTCTTATTAGCATTTGATGAATACTACAATTAATATAATTATTTTGTGTGCCATAAACTACTTCTGCACATAATCATTCAGAAAATTTATCAGATATACAGAATTTGAGATGCAGACTACTGATGGCTAAAATTCCAAATATGGTAACCTATTGAAACCTTTTATTAAGTGCTATCTTTTACGATATATTGTTTCACTGGGTAACTAGTATTTGGGTCATTAATAAAATAAAATCTGAGATATTTATATTGTTACTATGTTACCATAATAAACATAAAACTGAAAAAAAAAGATGAATGAGTCAGTTGGAAAGTCAGAGTCACAGCCTAGAAATAAATCAGATGGGAAAGGAGACCACAATTAGAATGTAAGCTTTATGAACAGTGGTGTTGTTTTGTTCACTTTGTATCACCAATATGTAGAAAAGTGTCTTGCACATAGCTAACAATGATGATGGAATATCTCTAGTTATTGTTTTCTGTTTTATGAAATGCATTTCTCTTTTACTAATGTATATTATAAATTAACCTCACTTTGCTTTATAAAAAAACAATTGAATAGAAATTGAAGATTCTAAACTTAATATTCAGTCTGAAATTGTATTCAAATTGCATCTGGAGAAATGTATCTCTCCATTTCAATCTAACACAATACACTGCAATCTATCTATGACTTTTCAAAGAAAAATCTTAATGAAAATTCGCATGCAAGATCATAATCCAAAATAAACACATCTATTAATGGTGGAGACACTCACATCACATATTTATGCAATTAAAAATTCTCATTGACTGCCAAAAATAATGACAGGAAATGTATATGGCATTTCTGAATATGGAAAACTATTCAAACACAAACTAAACTAAGGCTGACTTTCAGATGAAATGGTGACATACTGTAATATGTCTCACATTTCTCATTTTAATGGCCAAAATAATTTTTAAAAATAAAAAAGAAAGACCAGCATAAGTACTGCAAACTTGAAGGAAGAATGCCTTCTTCGAGTGCTAGCTATTTCAATGAATTTCTACTTGATATTATAAGAATGGGATCAATTGATAAAAGACTAGTCTAATTTGATAACCTACAGAGTGCAATATACTTAATTGAAAAAAATGGAAACATGAAATGATTTAACATTATTACATTTAATGTATATACTACTCTTTCATGAACTTTGTATGTATTAATTTATTTAATTCTCTCAGCCCTATCAAGTAGGCATTCTTATAAGAAAAACAGAATTTAAGTTACTCACCCAAGAATTCACATGGTTACTCATTTTCAGAGTTATAATCAATTCCAGGCAATTAGATTTCATAATCAACATTCTTAGCTACTCTACTCCGTAGCTCATAAATTAATGGCTAAATAAATTATAGCGTAACTATTACTTTAATTCTATAGTCGTTAAAACGTAATTAAGAGGAATATTTAATGACAGGTATAAATATTCACAACTCATGACTGAGTTGGAAAGAAATCCAAATTAATATGAATGGATGGACATACATGCAATGTGTTGGTTAAATTTATTTATAATTATATTTATTTTTCAGGAAACATGGGTAGCTTTTTTCCCCACACCACTGGATATGTGAAAATATCCATACATGACTGAAAATGTACTTGTATATGTCATATTTATTGTATGCTTATTTATTTGAAACAAAAAAGTATATGAAAGAACTACTGATAAACTTGAGACCAATAAACATATGGAGCAAATTAGGACCGTTGAAGATGTGACATCAAAAATATTTGAAAATATAGTAAAATAGCATTTCTACAATTCTAGATAAAAACAGTATCATACAGATAATGGAAAAGAGGTAAAATTCAAGAGTAGATGAAATCATTCTGGAAGATATTATTCATCATTTTTTCCTAGTTATTACCAGCAACTAAATCTAAATTTAGCTATTATAGGTGTACAGATAACTCTTGGTAAAATTACAGACAATAGCTAACAATCCAATCAAATATCAAGCAATCTTTTTTTTTTAATACATATTTTTATTGTTATTTATGTCTTTTACATTTTGTATTCCCCCTGGGTAACCCGCCACCAATTCACCTGTGCTCCATCTCCGTGGTCCCTTGTGTTCTTTTCTATTCCATTCTGTGCCCTTATCCTCCCCTCCC
>PVIJ01014371.1:0-41089 GCA_004024925.1 Scalopus aquaticus | reverse complement strand
AGGAAGGAAGGAAGGGGGGAGGGAGGGAGGGAGGGAGGGAAGGAAGGAAGGAAGGAAGGGACGCTTTTAAAAATAGATAAATTATGTGGGAATATCTAGAAGGACAATCTAAAATGTTATATTATTTATTGTTGTGTAACAAATTACCCAAACTTGGCATCTTAAAGCAACAAGCATTATTTCATATAGATTTTAAGAGTCAGGAGTCAAGAGTCAGAGATTCGCTTAGCTGAGAGTTCTGGCTCAATCAAACCTAAAATAGCTGTCAACACGTCAGCCGGGGCAGGAGTCATCCAAAGTCTTCCTGGGCCTGGAGGATCCTCTCCCAACAAAACTCATTCTTGTGGCTGTTGGTCTCAGTTCCTCATCAAGTCAGCCTCTCCTGAGCACTGTTCATAACATGGCAGTCAATTTGCCCCGGATAAAATGACGTGCAAGAGAAACAGAAGCCATAACGTTTTTATAATCTGTTCTCGAAAGTGACTTCCATCACTTTGCTGTATTCTATTGATCGCAGACCAACCCTAATACAGTGCAGAAGGGACATACACTAGAAATACCAGGAGGGGGTTTCTTGGAGGCCATCATGGATGCTGACTACCCTACCCATCTGGGAACATCAGGAAAGGCTCCCCAACAAAACCCAAGACCACCCAGAGGAATACAGATTGAGACCCAGTATCCCTCCATACTTATCAAGATTCATAGTGGCTACAGGAGATGGTTTCTCTCCTACTACAATATTTTTTCTTCTCTGGCTGCTTAAAATGGCCAGGTGCCCCCTACTGGGGTCTCGTAATCTAATGCACCATCATTTTCTGAGCCAATAGGAAAAGCAGGATGTAGCATATGTTTAACTCTTGCGCCATTCAGATTCCCACTCCTCCATCATCAGAAGCTTTATCTGAATTCTAAAACTTCTGCAAAAGATCAATTGATAAAAATGTGTGGGTTGTAAATGTGCATTATATCAGTATTATGTTGAGCCCAACATGATATCAGCCTAAGAATCAGGGCAACGAGGAGCTGAGGGAAAGAGCAGGCACAGGAGGAGCGGCGTCCGCTGCCTGCTGACAGGGGCTTGGAGGGGCTATGGGGCCAAAGAGGCCAAGAATGAGGCCCTGGGGCTGGTTGTTGGTGGACAGTCCCTCATCTCCAGGCAGAGAGCATGCAGTCCTGAGCTGAAGGTCACATGGATCTGCTCATAAGGGCTTCTTGCAAATTTTTCAGGAAATTCACAAGCCAATTTCTAAATATGGTCACTATTAAAAATTAAATTATACAAATGTACAACTAAGTAAATGAAAAGAAAACATAAAAAATAATTCAATTTTACCCCTTCCTAATTATTTGGCTACATTTTACTATTTTCTGTGTACTTGAGGTTATTTTTCCAAGGTAAGAGCATTTGCACGGTGAATATCAGCAAACATGACAAATCAGGACTTTTTTCCACCGCAGAGAATCAGCTATTAAACATTTACTAGCACATCACTAGGAGCATTCTTCTGTTATTTCCAAATTTTGTAGTCATGTTTGAATCTGACTGGCTGGGACACACCCAAGTCCTGCCATTTCCTGGCTACCTGACTTGGGACACCGTTTAACTTCGCTGTGCTTTAGTTTCCATTTTCATGTGTAAAGGGGAGAAAATATAGCACCTATTTTATGGGGTCAATGTGAGGATTAAAAGATCATGTGATTGTAAAGCCTTTTGGAACAATGCCTGAAAGCTGATAAAGACTGTGTAAGTATTAGCTAAATAAAATAGTAAAATAAGTACTAAGTAAGAGCTTCTCCTTCCCTCTTCAATTCAGTCTTATTCTATTCTGTTTTTCATTTCTCAAAATCTATACTGCTCTTCTTTCTTATTAAAAAGCATCCCGTTTTTGTTGGACACATGATCATCCAAAATATAAATCAGATTTTCAGTCTCCCGTGAATAAATTCTGACAAGACAATATGAGCAGAAAACATTGTGTGGTAGTTTCAAGGATTGATCTTCCATGACAGTTGGCAATTTCTTTTGCCCCTTTATTTTTTTTCCTTCTTCCATCCTGATCTCTGAAACTTGGATGTGCTGGTTAGAACTCAAGTTACCATATTGGACCATATGAAGATATATACCCTTGAGATGAGAGAAATTTGAAGGAAATATGAAATGAACCAGTCATGGCTGGTGGCAAGAAAAATATAAAAAGTAGTTGAAATATGTTTATGGTTTAGAATGGGTGAAGATATACAGATTCAGATTTCAGAGGTCTTTAGAGCTAAATTAAGACTCTGAATTATCTTCTAGTTCCAGATCAATGAAAACCCAGCTAACATGGCCCTTGTTCTTGGATATCTGGAAAAATCCTTCTCCTTTATTGCCGTGAGCATCTTTATAATAAACCTTCCTTAGTAAGCTAATGTAATTGACTATTCCTTGCAACCAAGAATGAACCTAACTAAACCTATGGTTTATAATGTAATCATGAAGGTATAATCCAGTCTACATACAGGTATATTTTGCACATGAATATTTTCCTGTACAAATAAATTTACAGCATAGTAACTAAGGGCTTCACCTTTCGAAATGTCCTATATTCCAGTGTGGACCTTGTGTATCAATATTCTTAAGTGTCACTTGTCACTTCTCATCCTGAGAAGGCTCTGAACTTTCTTTCCACACTATCTGGATTGTTATATATTATTCATAATCAATGTTGCTCTCAGGAAAAACTGAATGTGTGTTTCTCCTCAAACTCTTTTTATTCCTCATTTCCACTTGAGTTGAGCAGGACAGGTACCTGATTAACTACTCTCCAGAGCTACTCCCACGCAGTCATAGAACTGATTTCTCCCCCTTGTCTCATCACCATTCACCTATCACATACAATATTTTCCTTAAGGCATTGCTAAACAGCTGATCAGTTCATCAGAAACAACAATATTATTTGCATTAAGATAATATCTGACTCTATTATGGATCCTACTATTGACTCATGGAGGTTTTAAACTGGTCCTTCCTGTTAAACCAAGGGGAATTTAATGTTTGTAGAATAGGTAAGTGTCAGGCATTGTGCTAAAGACACTGTTTATTTTAACTTTAACAACCAGCATGTCAATCAAGTTTTGAAGTTGCAAACAAGAATTCTGGAGGCAATCAGAAAAGAAATAAAAGGATATTCAGGAGCTCACAGGATTGCCAGGAGGGTCACAGAACAAGGCTTAAAAAACAGGAAGGAATAAAAACAGTAGTCATATATTAACTATATAACAGATATACTTTCTGCATTAATAGATAAGCCATAACATTTAAATGACTTAAAACAACTTCTGTTTTTCACTCAAAGTTCAGCTGATGTTTGAAGGAAAAGACAGTGAGGCTTTGCTCCATGCAGTCGCTGGCAAGTCAGGCCGACAGGAGCATTAACATTTCCGTCAAGTGACTCAAGATCATCTTGAGCCTCGACATCCTGTCAGCAGATGAGAGAGAACAGAGAATGGAGATTCATGTGTGAAATTTTTGTAGGTCAACACTGGAAATGACATACTGTTCTCATTCTATTGGTCAGAACTCAGTCATATGACCACACTTGACTGTTTGAGAGGTTAAGAAATATAGCCCAATTGGTGCCCAATAAAAAAGAGGGACAGCTCACCAGTCTCTGTTCCATCCCATCCTTTTGTCAACATAGATCAATTCACACTTCCTCCAGAGAGCACAATCACACTTCCCCAAGGCAGGTGAACCAAAATACTCTCCAGTCCTGATTTGGCCCTAAGTCCAGATTCTCCTGTGATGTTTGTTCTTCTCCATCAGGTCAAGATACCATGGTTCCTCAGGCTTCTCATACTTGCAACTAAAAGACAAGTAGCTACTGCCTTGTCCCCAGTACACCCAATATGAAATAGTGGAACAAAGACTAAAATAATCGCAGTAAACCTGCTTCTATGGAGAAGATAAACAAAAGTCACTGGCATGTAGCCATATTAAAATCTAGTGAGCAGGTTTTGTGAAAACCCTCCCCTGGATGTGAAGAAAATTTCTAGAATAGACCCTAAATCTGCATTCTGGGAGAAACCCTGTTCATTGTTCTTCCTGGCCCTTGGTTCTATCATCTACAAGTTTCTTTTTTGTTCTTTTCCTCCTTGACCTCCTTGGTAGAGAAAAGTTGGCCCTCCTTGGAGGCTGCATAGTTATCAAAGTCATTAGAGTGCTATAAATTGGGGGGGGGGGGTTGTCCACATTTCATTTTGATATTCAAAGGCGTATTTTAGTCCAAGCTTATATTTTCTTTGACAGTGTAATTCCCTGAAAAACCTAGTAAGCATTTAATCTATTTGCTTCCAAACAGCTTCATAAACTAGTAACTGTACTCAAATTTCTTTCTTTTTATACTTTTCAAGCATGGTTTAGGTTTTTTCCTCCCGCCCCCCATGACACTCTGCTTCCTACCTGTGGCCATGGAATCTTGGCCTCCAAGGCCTCACCCTTAACTTGATGTTAGCTGCAGGGCTAAATCTGATTTCTTTCTGTTTGAGTTTTGGAAACAGTAAATTTTTCCAAATTTTCGGCACCTCTGGTTTCTGACATTCCATTTCATTTTTGTTTGAGAGCAAGCCAATTCTTTCCTGAGTTCATCTACTTTTTTTTTTTTGCAAATTGCTGCTAGCATTCTGTTTCCCAAACCTTCCCCCTAGAGCTAAAGAATCAGCAAGCACTTGGTCTATCTTCTGAGTTATGTCAAGAGGCAGTTATATCAAAGATTTTGCCAGTGTGTGACATAGATCTTAATCTTTCCAGTCTCCAAAGCTAGTTTCCTTGCTACTCTCATCCCTTTGCTGACCCCAATAATAGGTTTTTGTTATGGAAACATTCTGCTTCTGCTATAAATGTCTACTTTGGTTAGGGAAATTTGACCATTAGAAAGATAAACCCTGAAATCTCGATGGCATGAGACAAGAGTTGTTTATTTCTCATTCACTAACACTAATTGTGAGGAAGCTTTGCTCCCTGTATAGTCAGGAATCAAGGCTGTGTCGTATTTTAACATGTGATTTCCAAATTACCCTGGGCATCACCAGCCCTAATAGATGAAATCAGAGGGATTATGGGGGATCTGATAGTAGGCCTTTATGGATTCAACTTGAAAGTGATACGTATTTCTTCTTAACACAAACTTAAGCCAGAACTTAGTAGGAAAAGCAAAAGTTCCAGTCCAGCTATATGCCCAGGCAGAAGGACAAATGAGTGAAAAATTATATAGCATCTCTTCCAAAAACTAGACCCACAGCCCAAATCATAGCAAACAAAAGATGCTTCTGTTTACTAAAGGCTGGACTCTGTAGTTCATACCACCAACAGTGCCTCCAACATCAAAACAGGATACTGTCCTGACATTGCTGTCCCTGAAAGGACAACATCGCTGTTACTGTCACACTGTCCACAGGCAGAGTGGGTTCTCCATGGTTCTAGTCTCTTTAACTTCCAAGACAAAGCCCAGGATGAAAGTATCAGATTGTTTGAGTTTAGGTCATGTTGCAAAAAACAGTCTACATTTTTTTTCTGCTTCTTTTTTTCTCATTTATTTATTTATTTGTTCATTCATTGATTCATTCACTTATATTTTAAATCATTGTTCATTTTTGTACAATGTTTGCTTTCTCCTCTCCTAGTCACCATAGAATTTCCACCACCAATTCACCTGTGCACCATCGCCAGAGTCCCTTGTGCTCTTTCCGCCCATGTTTTGACCCCTATCTCTCTCCCTACCCTGAAGAATGTCTCTGATTTACAGTCTGCATTTTCAAGCTGTAAGTGATCATAAGTGATCATTTAAGTGATCATAAATTCTGCCACCATAACCACTAAGATGAGAAATTCTCTAAATAAAGGTGGGAAATCCAACCAAACCAAAAGAACTAATCTCACGATGGAAATTTCAGCAAAAATGGCAAAGGAAAAAACATTTGGAACAAGTAGAAAATGACCTCTTTTCTTCTGTACATGCATATGCTTGTGGTCTGGGTTCCAATCCATCAAGAATTTGGAGGTTTTGCCTTCATCCATACCTGTCTTATTCCCCATTGTAAGAATCCTTGGCCCAGGAAGTGAGCTTGTTGACGCTTCTGTTTTGGCTCTGATGGAACCCACCAGCAGCAGGAGACCCACAGAGCCCCGATATTAGAGAGTTCAGAGCCCCGATATTAGAGAGTTCAGAGCCCAGGAGTGCTTCCTGCCTGGTTTCTGGCAGTTAAAGTATCAGATGACTTTTAAGAGTTTCTAATTTTGACCTCTTATGGAGACATTCTGAAATTTAAATCTGAAAATTAAAATTACTTTTTTATCCAGAAAAGATTCATGTCTTTGGTGCTTGTATTTGAAATATTCTTCCTGCGGTGTTTCTTTCTTAAGTAGACTAGTGACCTTGAATATGTATCCTGGGAATCTGTGTTTGTCTTCTCTGGGCATAGAATTCCATTCTGGAAATGTGAATTATGACATCTCCTTGGCAGAGAAAGATGTGCATTTATAGATATTTTAGGTGGCACTGGAATTACATCACAGTGTTATAAAAGACAGCGAGTTAATATGAGCAAATGAGTAAAGACATTTAAGACTTTCTTCTCTAACAAGACAATCTCTTTTCATTATTATTTTTGAAAGAAAATCTATGACATACATTACTCTGTCTTTTTGTTTTGTTTTTGTTTTGTTTTGTACTGACGTAGCTGAGGTTGAAAAGTTATGTGCTGAATGAGATCTTGGGGGGGGGGAAGATGGAGAGGGAGAGGAAAGGGAAAGATCTACTCTTCTTTTTAATACAAGTTAGATTTAGAATTTAATATTCAAAGAAATTACAAAGTGAAGATGGCAGCCTCCATAGAATAAGGAGAGATTTCAGGAAAAGAGGTACCCCCCATCTTGAATTACACCCTAAAATGGGGAGATGGGAGCATTGCCACCTGGCGTGAGTGACTTGCATTGCCTGCTGAGGCTGCAAGGCACAAATCAATCATCTCTTAAAGAGACAAGGCTGTTTTTTGCACAGTGCTCACCACGGCCTAGCGAGCTGAGCTCCTTCTGCATCATGCCATGGGTGCTCAGAGGACGCAGAACAGAGTGAAATTTTTGCTCCATCATCATATGTTTGGAGAGAGACCGGGTGAAGAGGCAGGAGCAAAACAAAAGAAAGATTCGCTCCAACAATGCGGAGGTGGAAAGTCTGTGTGGTGACCAAACGGTCTTAAATGCGACTGAGAATGTGAGCCAAGGTGTTCTTTTCCAGATTCCCATATTTCAAATACTTCCTGGTATTTGCAAATGACCTTTGAATAGGTACAGAAGGTTTTTTACTAGTTGACTAATTTTTGTAGCCGAATGAGAAGAGGAAAGAGAAAAATGCTTTTTAAAAAAATACTTTTTTTTTTTATTTCTGAACACGTTGGAGTTAATAGTTTTGGCATCTAGTATTTTATTTCGAGGCTAATATGCCACGCCATCTGCCAAGTGACTGTGTCTTTATTAGGTTACCATGGTATATAAAAAGCAAAATGCTTTGCAAAGTTTTTTAAGTGGGATGATTTCTATTTCCCCCTTCAAATTGCTTCAAAATGTAAATTAGCATGTTTTCAACAAAACTGTTGAAATTCAAGTTATAAATATTGAGATACTACCCAATAAGCCCTTTATTTCCTTTTCTGATCTTAATTATTTTTAATCTAGGAATCATCCTAAAGTTCAGGGGATTTTAAATATATATGTATTTATATAAATTACTCATTCCATAAAAATGCTAAACCCTGGAATGAATATTCGAAATTATCTCCTTAGAATTTTTTCTGAAGAAAAGTCTTTTACTCCAATTATATTTAAGAAAAGTGAAATGATTTTATCCTTCTTTAGTGTAAACTGGGAACAAATTATAGAAGCTCAAAGAAAGTGAAAAGAGAAGATGAAGTTCATACATTTGCTGACATAAGCTACTAATTTTCACCTTAAAGCTAACGGTTCATAGGCATAGTTTTGCTTCTCTCTCCCAAAATGCAGTTGGAGGCAACAATTTGATTCATCTTTGTCTCAAGTCAGGTAGCTTGTGCTAGTGTTTTTAAAGATTGTGCTTGATCACTACGCCTCTTAAAATGCTCTGACAGTCAAAATTTCAGGTTTTTGCCTCCTTTTGTCTCTGGGGAGAGTTTTATAGGTTTCATTTCTTCCATATGCTTTATAAAAAAAAATTTTAAGTAAGTTGTTTATGTCCAAAGACATATGCGCCCATACAGGGGCAGGCACACATGAGCATATGACATCAGTCACACATACTTTGAACATACTGTGGAATTCATATAAGCAAAGGGGTGGTGCAAAAAGATTTCTGGCCCACCAGCCTGACTTTTGTTGTCAAAATGAAGCATGTTAAGAATTGTTCTAGAGAAAAATTTCTATAACCCAAGACCTGACTCTACAATTATAAACATGAGGAATAGATATATTATAGATATATAATAGAGGCAAGATTAAAATGATAAAGAGCTGGGCACTGGTGGGAGGCTCAAAGAATACTCACTGCTTATTACTAATTAAAACTAGTGTTTCTAATTTAAAACGAAGCAACTATGCTCTGTTCGTACCATAAAGAGGATGTAAAAGCAAGACAGGAGGAAATAGAATACTGAGTTTTCTAAGTCGGTAAATATTTGTTGAGCGACTCTTATGTGGGAGGAATTGTGTGACCAGGATGGTGACTTGAGTAAGGGGCACTTTGTTCCAGTGTTCTAGTAGCTTCCAACCCAATGGGAAACTTGCTGTTCCCAGGGATAGATACACTGTGCTTAGAAAACGAAGACTCCAGAGGTTACAAGTTAGGCCTCATGAGGACAAAATCTGGCAAACCTGTGGTTTGTTCAGGAGATGGACACCAGGTGAGAAATGGTGGATGTGGAAGAGGGAATGACAAAAGTCAAATTGATCTGGGACATTGACTTGAGCGCGCAATAAGTTATACTCTAGCATGGTACTGCTGAAAGCCACGGAGACAGTCATGTGGACACGCATTTAGTCCTTTAAAGTCATCGGTTCTCCGATGAAACTTTTGATAAAGACTTGAAATTGCCATATGTATTAAGCAGCCAGTTGACCACCTCTTCCTTGTTCTTGAGTCATTTCGAATTAGAAAACCACCTGCATAATATTGTATCCCCTCCTTGGGTGATTAGAAAAACATTGCTACTGATGAAGTTGAAATATCAAAGAGAGAAAACCCCGAGGCTACTCTTGGCTGAAGGAGTGGCCATTCATTGGCCACTTTGCAGGTGGCTCATCAGCCAGGCCTTTGCCAAGCCATAGCCTCCTCCCCACCCCGTGATGCAATATCACCCCACCAGAATGTTTTGTTCTCAGAGACCCTTGTTTCAATGGGTACATCCCATTAACAAGGCCAGCAGATGTCAGTCCTGATCCACTTTTTCTTAGTAATGAACGGAGGAGGAAGAGCTGATCTGATTTCCCAATCGCTGCCTTCTATTTGCTGGCTTTTCTTTTTCCTGAGATGGAGGCCCCCTGCTTGGTTTGCTTTGTTAATATTTGCATTATTCAATAGTTATTATGTGATAAGCATGTTGTTTGCTTTAGGTTCTGGTTGGTTTGTTTTCTGGTGCTTTTATTCTTAGCTGGTGGCTTAACTTGAGTTACAGCTGTGGTCTGTATATTACTCAGTGTGGATAGAATGTACGCTTTTATAGATTCTTACCTGATGCCTCAACAATCCAAAACTGAGCCAGAAAAACAAATTAAAACAAAAAAAATTTCCAAGGGGAAAAATCATGTAGTTTTTATTCTGCAAAACCATCCCCTCAGTGTCAGCCTTTTAGAATTTCTGTTAGGTTTGCAAATACTACGGCAAAACATTACTGAATGCAAATATTTTATGCCTTTCTGATTAAGAAACAATGCTATCCCTGCATAGTTATCAAACAAGAATCTTGTCCTTGCGTAAAAACATTTTATGTCTAAAGACTAAGTATCATAAGTGTAAAATGGAATGATTTTAAGTAAATAGAATGTAAAGCTACTGTTTAAAATGTATTCTGCTATTTGTACTATGCTATTTGTTATGAAAGCATGCTTTAAAGTTGCTATTGAAGTTTTCAACTCCAGGACTTGCCAGTGAAGAAAAATGTGTGGTTTTGCCTTTGATCTGGTACATGTTTGTTATAGTTGATTAGCTGTTACATGCATCAAGGTAAAATTGTCAATTAAGATGATTTCAACATGCTAAGAAAGAATCTGAAATACTGTGAGTTGGCCAAGTACAGAGTATATGTGGGCAATACTCTTGTTTAAATTAAATTTTGAATATTAATTTACCAATTTGCCTAATTCAAAAATACATGCACGCTTTTGATTAAGAGTAACAATTAAAGCTAAAAAATATATGCAACTTTTAAACAACTCCTAGTAAATATTATAGTTATTTCTTTTTAAAGCAATGGTTATAAATGCCAGATGCATAACATTTACTTTTTTCACTTGAATATAGTTTTGAGTTTGAAGAATTTTAAGACCTAATAAGCTCATTTTAATAATCTTGGGAAAGAGGGCTCAAATAAATCCTTATTTTTAATTCTTTCAATGTTAATAGTTAAAAGCCAAAGATCTACAATTTTGGATTTAAACTGACATTTTAATTGTTTAAAAATTCTTTGCCTGTATTTTAATGACAAAAGAAACTCAAAGCTAAAAATATAAAACAAAACAAAAGTATGCTCTTAAATATTTTCTCATTCTATATTTAGGATGTCTGTATTATTGTAAACTGCAAGTTTAAGAGCAAAGTAAAGGTAAGTTCTAAAAATTTATTGTCTCAGTCTGTAAAATAATATCCTACTTCACTATTCAACTATCTAGATCAGTATTGTATTGCAAGCTTTAAACATGAGCCACACTTACAATTTTAAATTTTCTACCAGTCATATTTAAAAAGGAGGAAAAGAGACAGGTAAAATTAATTCCAATAATATATTCCAATATATTAATGTAATGTAATGTATCAATATAATCGATATTTCTAAAACTGTACATATTTTATATTTTGTGTGTGTGCCCTAAATCTTTGCTAGTCTGCAGTGTAACTTACTCTCATGGCTCATCTCAGATTAATACTAGCCACATTTTAAGCACTCAGTAGCCACAGGTGCAGGTGGGCATGGACAGAGCAGAGCTGGAGTATCCAGTCCCCGCGCTAAAACACTGATTTATACATCAGAATTAGAGTGTTAGTAGAGTTATGTCCTCAGATATACAAGGGTCCTTTGTTCTTGTTTTATTTTGCTTTTTATAGCTTGCTTTCCTCCATAAAGACACATCAGTCCCCCTCAAACCATTGGGCACTCAGCCTGTTCATGCCTCCAAGGTTCAGGTGTTGAGATAGCCATTCTAAGGAAAGTGAGGTGGAGCGAACTTTCTAAAATGACCCATCTGGGAGAGGAGTGTCATCAAAGATCCATTTAAGATGTGTAAAGATTCCCAGTGTCTGCTGACTTTTCATTGTCTGAAACTTAACCCTGGGATTCCATAAAGAATGTCAACTCTATTCCTTGGATTTTCTGGGAGAGTCTAGATTTCATATAATTTAGCCATTTTTTTTTTCTTTCAAATGACCCTGTTTCTTAGACCATGGTCTCTCTTTGAGATTAAGGAAATATGGCCACTGTGGTGAGGGTTCCTACAGCGGCAGGCCTGGTTTTTCCGGCCAGAGTGACTGCTGAGGCAAACTTTCAGAGCAGGCATGGGATTATTTGCCAGTGGTAAGGGAGGGAATAGAAGGGACCAGAGGATCAATTATAGATATTTCAGAAAGAAGAAACAGCACAAATATGCTAAAGTTTTACCCCTTCCCACAAGCCCTAAATCGCTGTGAGGCGAGTCCAAAACAAATTAAACTGAAAAATGGAAAAGGCTCTACAAAATACAAAGAAATGCCCTTCTTTGTCCTTTATTTCCCCCCACTATTATAACCCATTCCAAAGTCTATCAAAAAAATTGTAGTACCAAGGAGGCTTGGTCTGTGCCATTTTCTATAGTATAATCCTTAACAGCATGGAAGTATTCATATTATGTAAGTACGTTGTTTGGAACCTGGAATATAGTGGGCACTAAATAAATATAAATAAATGGAGGTCATTACTAGAAATATCCTATTAGTGATGAAACTTCCAGACAACTGAGAAAACCAGAAGGACGGAGTGGCACCACCTCTTTCATATCTGTCATTTTTCTGTTTTATCTCACGTGCTCTGAAAGGCAAAGCATTCCCATTATATCTTCTTTGTACCCTTTTGAATGGAATCTTATTTTCTTCCTTATTAACATACCTTAATTAATAAATGTGCATTTGTATCGCTACTACAGCAGAACACCTCAGCAGGATAAAGGCTTTGCAGGGTGTTACTGTCTGGCTTATTATTTCCCTACTAGATTGAGAAAGAGAACCTCGGTACCAAGGTATAATCTTGATTCCATATGGTCTTGAACAGGAATTGGATGGTTTTCTTAAAATGGTTCTGATTCCTTTCTTAGGGGTGGGTTAAATAAAGGCATATAAAGAATTTGTCAAATCTTGGGCGGAGGGAAGATTTATATTCTCAACCCATTTTTCAGTTTATAAAAAGTATCACGGTGGATATTTTTAAATCTCTTGAAAGTGAAAACTATGCAATTTTCTCCAAAATTATCACTTCCTTGCTGTCTTTACTACCTGGCTTTCCATGGCCATCAGTGAACGTTTGCAAGAAGCAGTTCAAGAGAAATCTGTACTATATACTAACATTAATATATGGGAATCTTCCTGTATTTTTTGTAAACCACTGTTATTTACACTTTTTTGTTTTTCTCAGAGTTTACATGAGAAATAACTATACTTAACATTGCAGAAACAACATATAGTTGAACATAGCACCAGCAATTTTGTTGTCATTCAGTTTTTTCAGGCAATGGGATTTTTTGTTTGTTTTGCATTTTCCCTCTAGGATCAGTGGTAGTTTACTTTAAAAAGAGAGAGAGGAAAGAGAGAGCACGACAAAGAGTTAGACATGGATGATTTATTATAAGGAAATGATGTCCAACCATTGCAATAAAAGGAAGAGGTTCATTAGGAACTCAGATTGTACCTAGTTTTTGGAAACAAGATCACGTTTATTTCTTGTGCAAGTTATGGCGTGAGGGCCAGAACAATGGCTTTCCAGAATCCATCTGCATCTTCACACTCTTGGGGGCACTGCTCTTCTTTTTCAATGCCATTAACAGCTCTACAGACCACAGGAACCTCATATTCTGCTACGGAGAATGATACTTGGTCACAGTGACAATGACATTTTCACTGAGAGTTCTGCACAGCTGTGTCACTGTTAACTTTTAATGAACATCCTTCCTTCCTTTGAAAAGTTTCAGTGAAATGAAACGGATGTGCAATTTCTGCTTTCATCTCCACTTTATGTGGGATGATATACAGTAATTCTGCATGCTGAGGTAGTCCGAGACATGCCTAATTTGGGGTGTTCAGAAACTAATAACATAATTTTGCCCACAGTTACCCACAAATGTAAAACAGGATTTTTTGAAAACCCGAGCCCTAAAATGTTCTATAACCTGTAATATACCACAAACTAAAGAGGCTCACTCCCAGCCTGAATTTGGGCCCCACTGTTCATTTCAGGGGATTACTGACTCAATGGAGAACGCCCGGAGAAGGCGTGCCAATCGCTCCTGGGACAATGAGCACACAGAGGCACCACAGTGCTATTTTGGAGCATTGTTCTTTCTTGGTTTCCACAATAGCTGGGATCTGATAATTTAGCATTAAGCATCTATTCAACTATATGGAACTGTAATAAGGTGATTTAGCCAATGTGACTGCCCATTGTCCCAAAGATTCTGTCATCTATTATGCTGTGATGTGTAAAAAGGAAAAAAAGAAAGAAAAATGGGAAAAAAACATAAACTAATTATCGGAAACATTAAAAGCTGTGTTGAAAGAGCTGTTATTTATTGGCATTTTTTTCGGAATCAATATAGATATAGGAATCGACTGCAAAAGCCTCTGGGTACATTCAAATAATGAAAGCCCAATTAATATCCAAAGGCACAGTGCACTGCGGGCAACGGGAGCTACAAGGACAATCACTGGCTTCGGCAGCCAACACTGACAGCTGCAGTGCCCCGATAGAAAGCAGCTTCAAAGACCCGATCCCCACCCCACCCCCAAGCCAGCCTCGACTGAACACTCCCTTCCCATCTCGCCCTCACTGAGGCAAGGCCTGCAGGAACAGATGGGATACCAGAAGCAACCATGGCTATCTGTGATGTCACCAAATGAGGCATTTTGGGATGCTGTTTGGGTGGCAAAAAATGTCAAAAGAATACGAGGGGGGAGGGATGAGGGAGAAGTTTCGAGGTGAAATTAGCAAGGCCAGGCGGCCCTGCAGGTTGGAGAATGAGCTACGGGGTGGTGGGAGAGGGCACGCTGGCTGCAGATCTGGGCCGGCTTACATTTCAGTTTTATTTTTGTGTGGATTAAGGGAGCTTTACATTTGTTGGGCTCACGAGAAAAGCATGTGGCTCCATGTCCTGTAGGCCTGTTTGCTTTGGATTCATCCAGGATGCAGAGCCCGTGCCAACCTGTCCGAGATGGCTTCAGACACTTGCCTTTTCTCCCCGTCTCAATCGCTACTATCATTTTCAAGCCCGATCCAAGCTTCCTTCCTGAAGACATGACATCTCTTGATTTTTAAATTAGCTTTTATTTCTTCCCTGCCCCAAAAAATACTCAATCAATCTCTGACTAGACTGAAAAGCTGGGTTCTGAAATCAGACTCCCCAAAACTGCTGTCCAGGAATCTCTTCTGAGTAGCCACGGGTGTAGCACAAATAATGATGCTGAAAATGCAGCTGTCATCTTTATCATGTGCGCTGATATCTGAAGACCCAGGAACCTGAGGAAGACACCCAATAACCATCTAACAAAGGCAGAAAACTAAGGTTTCTTTACATTGGCCATACAAGACAAAAAATAATAATAACAACAGATCCACATGAAACTTGCCATTCTTGCAGAGGTGAATGGGGTGGTTGTAAGGGAAAATTTTCCCCTTTGCCTTGTAATGAATATGATAATAATTATTTCATTCTATTTGTACAGTCCTTTAGAGTTTACCAAGATCTCTCATTTGATCATCTTAGTAAATGTAAGATACATTTAGGCAAGTGTGGCAATGATATGCCTGCACAGACAGGAAGCTGAGAATAAGGCAGTTCAATAAGTTGCCAATGGTCAGAGTTAGGGAAATGTCAGAGACATCGTTCCCAGTATTCCACATCCTCTGTAAGACATGGAAGCCATGTGTAGAAATCCATGAAAGCATCAGTGATTTTCAATTTTTCTGGCTCAAGCATCACTCCTCTGTGAACATGTCTCTCCAATTACAGTGTCTATGTTACTCTTATGATGGCACTTGTCATGTTACGCTTGTACTTACTTGCCTGTCTCCTATCCCCACTAGTTTGGGAGATTCTTGAGAGAAGAGACGTTCTTATTCACCCCAGAATCTCAGGTACCCACCGTAACACCTAGCATATCATAGCAACCAGGTAAAGCTCTTAAAGGAGGCTGGATGGATGGATCGATGGATCGATGGATGGATGAGAGGGGGTGAACAGATGGATGGAAAATAAAAGTGTTATTTTTGCTGTTTGTGTAATTAGTGATCAGCAGTTCAACCCCAAAACTCCTTTCCATGTCTTTGAAGGAATGGAACACGCTGAGTTTAACTGTTTCAATATTTGATAATTTGCCAAAATACTGTAACTAATGTTAATAAGAAACAAAAGATGACTGATTCTGATAAATAAAGAGGAAGAATTATAATTACATTATGTCAAAAGAAATACGATAGGAAAAGAAAGGCAGTCACTGGAGGTTTTTATTGTCATTTTATTTTATTGTAGTTTCTCGGGAATTATCCCTGCAGACAACACAGTAAAACCCTCTCTGGAGCTCTCTGCTAAGGGAGATGAATCCTCACATTTGAGTGCTTCAGTTACCTTTTTGGATGGCATCCAAATGAACATCATTTCAATAAATGTTTACTAAAGCCCTGGATGTGCCTGACTTGGTGCTAAATGTCGAGGTTACCAGGTGGAGCTGGTGTTGCTTCAACCCAGAGGGAGTTGACAAAATAGGAGAAATTATGCAAAATGCCTGCAGATATAGGACCCTGCTCTAGTGCTCAATTGCAAATCTAAGGCAAGCACTCCACAGAGGAAACTGTGACTTCCAATTTGAGTTGGCGGTAGGGTCAAAGAAGCTTTAATTGACAAAGTGGAGGGGTGGAAGTAAGTAAAAGCCAGAGATATTGGGGGAAGCAAATCCAGATGGTGAAATGCAACTCTGAATGATAGCCAGTACCAGAGCACTACAGAGAATGTTCCAATGTGTTGGAGGTGTATGTAGCACGTTTCTCATAAAACGACTAAAGTCAAATCCACTGGATAAGGAGATAAAGTTAGAGGAAAGTTATTAGAAAGAGCATTGCCCAACTCTGTGCAGAGTTTAATAATCCAGAAGTATTGTCCAGCTCATTACTTAGACTACTATCCTGGCATGCAGATGGACTAGATTCACCCAGCAAAGATAAAAATAATAGGATTCTAAATATCATGGATCTGTAAAAACCTGAATAAACACTTAGGTAGTGGAGGTTATCAGATCTTTTTTTAATGCTCCCCAAGTAATCGGAGTAATATGAGTATTCTGCTTCTGGAATATGTTAGTAAGTAGTTCATGAATTAAGTTTGCTTAGAACTGCTAACCAATACCAGTGACCATTTATTATAGTAGTATATACTGTGTGCCTGGCACTGTGCTAAATACTTTCAAATTATTTCATTTACCTCTCACTACTTCCCTGTCAGGTGACTATGTCTCTTAAGAAACTTTTCATTTTAGAACATTTTAATTTTTTTTTATTTTAATTTAAGCTTATAGGGAAGTTGCAAAGGTAATAGAGAGGTTTCCTGTGTAGCCTCCACCCTGTGTCCCATGTTATTAACATTTTACATTCATATAGTACATTTTTCACAGTTCTTGTACCAATATTGATTATTAGTAACTGCAGTTCACAATTTATTGAGGTTTCTTTAGTTTTTACCTACTGTCCTTTTTCTGTCCCAGGACACCGCTAGTCATCATGTTGCCCGAGACGCCTCTTGTCTGTGATAGTTTCTCATACTTTTGCTTTTGATGACCTTTTCAGTTTGAAAGAGTACTGATTGGGTTATTGTGAAATGTCCCTTCGTCAGGCAATTTCTCATGATTACCCTGGATCCTTGGGGTTATACTGGGTCCTCCTGAGGAAAGTGCCATTCTCATCACATCTCATCATACCACTGTCAGTTTTCAGTCTGCTTTGTCACTAATACATCAGTCTGTTTGAACACATAGATGATTTGTCAATTCTCTGCCCTAAAAATTACCCTCTCCACTGCTCTTTTCCAAACTGTACTCTTTGGGAGGAAATTAGAATGCACTGTCCATACTAAGGGATCAACAGTTACGCTCCACGTCTTTGAGAAGGCAGATTCTACATAACTTGTATTTTTTTTCTGTATGGGAGATTTGCCTATTCTCCCTCGTTTATGTAGCCAATCACTTATAGTAGTATGAGTTCAAGGACATTTATTATATACTTTCAGTTACAATCCAATGCCACATGAATTTATCTCAGCCTGGCCCATTGGGGGCTCTTTTTGTTGTCTCTAAGGTGACTTTTGCAGACACCTCACCCATTGTTTTATTTGTTGGGGGAAAATTTTCTTATTTTCTGGTACTAAAAGTTGCTCCAGGCTCATCTTGTATCTTCTTGCCCCCACCTGGGAATTAGCTATTTCCCTAAGGAGACCTGTTTCCTTTTATTGGAACATGATGTTAGAACCACGACTTGGGTGTTGGATATGAAAGTAACTATTTTTGTTTCATGTGTTTTGTACGTGAGGAAATTGAAGTTCAAAGAAGTTAAGACCTTCCCAAAGCCATACCTTAGAAAAGTGTAGAATCAGATAAAAACTGAGGTCTGTCTGATCGCGTACCTATGGCGTGATTTCTTGCCTTTTTGGCCTTCATGGGATATCAGTCTGCCTTCCAGTGAACCTTAAGTAATGTTGGAAGCTTTCCTAGTCTGTTGAAATATATTGTATTTCAACGTTCCCTTCATTATTATCCCTGAGGTCAGGGTTTGGTAGGGTTTATTCAAGACAATAGCACTTTAGTTTGTGGTTCTAATCTAAAATAAGTATCCCCAGAGGTGGTTCAGAGGGTCTGAAAGCTATTTTTCCATATTTTGGAAAATCTAATGGAAATCATACGTTTATCCATGACACAGCTGCCCAAGCTAAGGAGAATGTCATTTCTTTGATTCTATATCAACTCAATGGGACTGGCTACATCAGTTATTTCAAACTATTTGAAGCTCTGATTGGTTGATAATGACTTCATAGGAATTTCTAAAGTTGGAAAGGATAATAAAGAGTCTTTAGGGGCAGAAATATTGGAAAAGGTCACATTCATTACTGTTCTACTTGTGACCCAACTCTGATTGAAGTACAGCCATTATGAGAGCAGTCTATGTGTATGTGGCAGGGAAAGAGTAGCTTTTTGGGATATAAAATAGGCATCTATATATTTAGTTATGTTGTACCAATTTGCTGTAATGTTTTAATCTTCAAAATTCTGGTCCAAGTTACTTTTAATTTCTGCTTCATTTTAGATGCCTGCTTAAAAATTTTTAAATGTACACATTGGAATGATTTTTTGTATTCTATTTTCTGAAGGAAAAACCTATATCTTAGTCTAGATAAGCATATGGATTTATTTAATATGTTCAAAAGCAATGCATATGAATGACTCAGAGCCTATGTTTGTGGTGCTTGGATGAATTGCCTGTTGGGATGGACTCAGAAAGGTGGGAGGAAGAAGGGGGAGAGATGAACAACTTAAATGGAAGACCAGAAACATGTGGTTCTAGAAAACAAAAGCATGAGCACCAGGAAAAGATAACTGGTTTTGACAGAAGGAAAGTTCTCAGTGAATATTAACAGAGCCTGACTTGTCACACATTTATGTTCCCATGAAATTGTATGAGGAAACAGTGAAATTAAAATGTTTAGACACAGAATATCATTTGAAAAAAAATCTTTCAAGATTATCAGTTCTTAACTCTGAGTCCCATGTTAGAATTACTGGGGAAGCTTTTAAACAATACTGACGTCTGGGTCCCACCTTTTAAATGTCTGACCTAATTAGTCTATGGTGCAACCCCAGAAGAGAAAAATATTTAAACTCCTCAGTACTTTTAATGTGCATCCAGGTTTGAAATCATAGGTTAAGTATTTTTTGAAATGAAATATTTCAAATACACAGAGAGTATCAAATACACAGAGTGACCTCTGTGTGTACTATCTAGATTTAACACATATAACATATGGAAGATTATATTGTCACATTTGCATTTATTTTTATTTTATAAGAAACAGGAAGTTGTTCAGAAAAGATAATCACTATGATTTTACTCCTATGTGGAAGATAAAAAACAAAAACAAATAACCAGGCAAAACAAAACAAAACAGACTCTTACACTATAAGAACAAAATAGTGGTTATCAGAGGGAAGGGGGGAGGTATGGGTAGGTAGGGAAAAGGAATCAATTGCATGAAGTATGGAAACTAGACTTTTAGTGGTAACATAATGTAGTACATACAGATATTGATTTATAATGCTATATCCCTGAAATCTACATAATGTTATAAACCAACGTTTCTTCAGTAAAGAATAAAATAAAATAAAAAACAGGATGTCACAGATATCCTTCAAGTCCCTAGGCCACCATCACAGCCCATTGTCTTTCCTCCTTTTCCACAGGAAATCGCTACCCTGAAGTGGGGATATCCTGTTCTTCCATATTTTCACATTTTTATAAAATAGGTATGTAGGTATGTGAAATTTTGTTTGTTTTAAAATTTTCCATACACATGTATCCTTTTGTTTTTTGCTTTTCGCTTTTCATACTCAATATTGTATTTTGAAACTCATCTCTGTAATTCAAGTTCATTGATTTTAACAGCTGTTCGTTAATTTGATCTATGTTCCCTGGTATAACTATACCAGAATTTTTTTTTAGTCATGTTCCTACTAATGGGTATTCAAGTTGTTTCCATTTTGTTTTGTTTCAGTTTAATAAAAATTCTGTGGTGGGCATTTTTATGTATCATGCCCTTAAATACACAGAAGCAAACTTCTCTAGGGCAGCTCTTTCCAACCACTGTTGTACAGCACTGCATCAGGTGGGTAAGACATGTGGAGACCCTTGACCCTCAGGTGGGACCTAAGGCAAACACAGTCCCTTGAAGAGTCACCTCCTGTTGAGTTCAGCCTTCCCAGATCCCCACCCATGTGTTGTATGAATATTATCATTTCCTATGTGTGTCACTATGAGAAAGAGGTTGGAAAATACTGCCCCAAGAACTCTAACCTAAAAGTGGGCAATAGAATATGACTGTGTTTAACCCTATAATTGTTATAAATTGTTCTCCAAAACAATCGTACCGATCTACTTGCTTACCTTGCTAGACTTTGAAAAGATGTTGCCAGTGTGATAGATTCATAATGATATCTTGTTTTAATTTGTATGTTCCTGATAATTCAGAAAGTTTTTTTTGATTTTTTTTTTTTTTTGGCATGTTTATAGTTTGCGAATTGGCAGTTTCCATCCTTTGCTCATTTTTCTATTGAGTTGTTTATGTCTTCTTCTTACTGATTTGCAATGATTATCTACATTCTGATACTAATACTGGTTATTTGCTAATATTTTATTTCAATCTCTGTGACTTTTGTTGCTAGGACCATGTTTCATAAAACATTTTTGTTTTCTAGTTTAGGTTTCACATGAAGAAACTTGAGGTTCATGTTTGCATAGTGATAATACTTCAGTCAGAATGCTGTCGCCATGCTTGCCACTCTAATGCAGTGCAACGAGCTTGAAAAGAACATGAGTGGGAACCCAAGGTTCCTGAGGTCTTCTAGAGCTGCTTCTACTAGTTACCAGGAAAAAAAGTCTAAAAAATAATTTTCTCATATTAATTAAATGAGAAATTAATGAAGCATCTAATGATGTAATCCGAAGTAATATATTATTTAACACCAAAGCTGCCAAAATCCCTCACAATTTTCTAGTGTTCTCTGTGGAACCCTGCTCCTTAAAACGTATTCTGTGTTCAATTTTATTTTATTTTTCTTAAAAGTTCTAAACTTACTCTATGGAAACCAAGTAACTAATATTCTATGGAATAGGTAATGAGAATTTCTACACTTGAGAAAATCATCTCAGGTCACAGCCTGCTTCATCTGTGCTGTTACTTTGTCTAAACAATCTAGAAAATGCATGGGAACGGAAGCACCAATATCCATTATATAACAAACACTCCTATGTAGTAAAGAGAAATAAGGCTACTTTTGTTCCCTAATGCAATATTGTGTTTTTTTCTATAGGCATGCATAATAAGACTATTCCCCCGCTTTCATATAGAATTTGTTAGCTATGGGAAATATTGTGGCATGGGATTATGATTGCTTAGTAAGTCCTGTAGGATAAGCTGCGGCTCCTTGAAAGAGTCTGTCACTTATATGAAGACCTAGAATTCTAAGACAGAAGATACAAATTCAGAAATTGGACATTTGCTAGGGGAAAAATTTCCCTCTGGACTTGGTTCTCTTGAATCCAGAATTTAAGAAACTGACTCACCCTGGCATAGACATCCAAGAAGTAGATACTAGGATAGTTGGAAGCTTGGATATTCAAGCTTTGAAAAGCAAAATAGCCTGACAGGTCAAGAGTAAGAGATAGGTTTTTTTTGTATATCTTTCTCAACATTTGAAATTTTTAACAAGTATATTGTATTATCTATTCAATAATTTAGTCAATGAGACTAATTGTGAATGATGAGATTGCATCTCAGGATCCAACATGTTCTTAGATCACACTGTGTCTCTGACCCACTGCAGGGCCTATGGCAACCAAATAATAAAAAAGAAAATACCTGCAGAGAAGTGATGATAATACTGAGGATTCAAATTTATGTGTGCGGAAGATTACAAAAATATAATCTATGCATAGAAAAATGGCAGAAATATATATATCACTATGTTAAATATGGGGATCTTCGAGCTGCTGAAATATTTGCTGAGGTCTTTTTTTTCTTTCTAATTTAAAACATTCTATATTAACATGCTGCTTTTTAAATGGCTAAACCTTTTTTATTTTATTTTTAGATATACAGGAAAAATATTTTTATGTCAGTATATCAGAGACTGATATACTTCTAATGTCAATATATGTTTTACAGAGGTTTCCCAGCTTACTTTTGAGTAACTTCATCATATATAATGACTGGCTACTAGTTATCATAATAACTAAAAGAAGGCAAATAGAAGTAATATTATCCACAAGCCTTGGAAACGAAAAGACTGAGGGATTAAGTTCCAGGTTTGCCACGTGTTACCATGTGACCTTAACTGAGTGCCTTAAGCCTGCCTGGAACTTTCCTCATCTGCCAAGTGGGTAGAATAATGGCATCCACACCACAGACTTGTTATGAGAATAGTTGAGAATCTACCAGTGCCCTTAGCCTTAGGGTGCCAAGCACACAATAAGTCCTGAAGATTGTTAGCTTCTCTGGGGGGTTAAAAACAAGGTAAGCTGGAGGGAAAGCCTCATATATGATACAGACGAACTAACAGACCTTATACTTGTAGAGACTATTTACCTAAAAATGAAGAGGGGGAGCTGGCTCTGGGAAGAAAAACACCATGAAATACTTCTCAAGGAAGGATTAAAGTATTTTTTTCTATAATGAAATATAGGAAAAGGAGAAGGTGACAGGGTGAAAAATCAATGAAACAATCTAGGACACCATATATAGTGTTGCCTG
This sequence comes from Scalopus aquaticus, assembly GCA_004024925.1. Lineage (NCBI taxonomy): Eukaryota > Metazoa > Chordata > Mammalia > Eulipotyphla > Talpidae > Scalopus > Scalopus aquaticus. The sequence continues at coordinate 18,069 of PVIJ01014371.1, read as the reverse complement.
TGGGAAGGAGATAAAAGCAAGGCCTATAAAGCTACTGATCAGACAAAACCAGAAAGGGTATTAAAGAGAGGGTTTGATACCAAGCCCTGAATAGAATTTCAGGAAAATGAATGATGGTTCTGGGATTACCATGTTATAAATCAGTGAGGCAACTCAGATGATATCATAGGCCAGAAGAACAAAATTCAAATAGATATTAATAACATCTGACCTTGACTATTAACCTTCATCACAGTCATGTGTAATGCAAAATTCCTGGTTGGACAATCCAGCCTATAACCATATGGTTCTTCTTTTGAGAAAAGTAGGTGGCAAGGATTGGCTCTGTAAAGGGAAAAAAATATGCGCAATTTAAAACAAGGCCTTTGGGCTTTGAAGGCACAGGGGTTTGGAAAGGTTCGGAAGTACTGAGACTGAGCTATCAAGTATCATGCTGGTGTCAGGTTTGTTTTCTGCGAAATATTTGAACTAATTTTATCAGCAGCATTTCTCTCAGGCTATTTGCTATCTGAATATTTGTCGAGGCCTTTAGAGGAGGCAGCCAAACATGTACATCTGAAATTCTTTCTATTTGGAGCACCACTTGGGTGGGGAAGCTCTCCGGTGACAGGGGTGGGGAGCTGACAGTAGATGTTGCTGTGAGAAAGATGGGATTTCAAGAGCTGTCATCAGGATTGCGATGTCTGGTTGCAGTCGATATTTTTCCAAATGCCAACCACACGAGGATTTAAAAGAATGTGCAAAGAAGCATGTGGCGCACTCCTCATGAAGCTAGAGTGGGTTAAGTGGCTCGCTTAGTATCACGCGCCCCCAGCCAATCCCGAGCTTGGGCACCCCGGCCTCTTCCCTGAAAGGCCTTGGCCACACGCCCTCCTATACAATTGCGAGGAGACTGGGTGAACCGCGATGGTATTTAAAGCACTCTTCCATGGCGCTCTTGCAGTTGTAAGATTTCCCAAGAGGCAGTTGCCAAGATTATGTTCTTTCCCACTGGCTTTTAATTTGTAAATTTTAATGGGCTCCCCTTTAGATATGGCAACATAGGTAGCTCTCCGCAAGGTGGCCAGAGATGAAATGGCCCCGTATAAATCTTCAGGGTATGCTCCCTGCCATCATGAAAGATGTTAAAAAAAAAAAAAAAAGAAAAAGCATAAAGATCAAATTTTCTTATTGTCAGCATGCTGCTTGTAGAAACTCTGGTTTTAAAAGAAATCTGTTATCAGCTATGTTCTTGAAAATAAAACAAGAGAAACTTGAAGATCGCACAATTTTGTTTAAAAGTAAACCACCCTCAAAAATGAAAAGGAAACAGATCGACCACTGGACCATATTTCTCTTTATGTTTTTATCCACCCTTATCATGCAAACCATGCTGGCAGCCTTCCCAGATGCTTAACACTGCCTTGACACTCTTTTCTCCCCTCCCTTGTAACACCCTAATTTAAATTATTAATTCTCACACACCTCCTTCCTCTCGACCTACAAGGCCAACAGATCCACCCTTTCAGTGTCCCGAAGAAGCACTCAGGGGGTTACTAGGATCTTCTTGTATTTTGGCATTGGCCCCTCAATTAGAGGAGGTTTATTTGAGAGCTATCTGATATCTATCCTGAGCATAAAACTACAAACAGATTTATTAATCAGTTAAAATTCACCTACTTAAGGCAAATTGCAGGTGTTTCTAAAGGAATTGACTTTCTCGCTGTCTTTGGGAAGAGTGACAGGGACAGTGAGCCTGATGCCATTTGTTTTCAATTTTTGTCATCTTCCTCTTACAAAAACTCTCCTCAAAAGTTCCACATTGTTTTACTGAGCCTAAGAATACACTAATTTCTGTTACTTATTTCCAACTTGCAGGGAAGCTTCCAGGCACCACCCAAGAAACTCAATATTCAAACATGTAGTGTCACCAGGGCTATCCTGCCCACAAAACTTTCTATTAGCTCTTATTTTTCGGCTGGCATGTTCTTTTCTGGACTTTTACCCTTTGTTGTTGTTGCATCTTTCTCATGTTTTAGTGCAGTTCATTTATTCTAATAACTTTTGTTGTAATGCAGTATTCCACTGGGTGGATAAGAGCACCACTTTTTAGATTCTGTTGAGAGACTCTTTAGATGGTTCCATTTGGGGACACTTTCAAAAGTTGCTCTGAACTTGCTTGCACATGCAACCTGGCACCCTTCTGTGGCAGTTTCTTGAAAATTCACACCTACAAGAAGAATTGCTGTGCCACAGCCTGTGCCTGTCTTAGTAGGTAACACCAAACTGCTTTTCAAAAACGGTTGTTCCAATGGCTCCTTAATGAGAGGCTCCTGTGTGCCAGGCTCTGTGCTGGCCCCGAGGCAGTCTTGTCCTTCCCCTCATCACGCTTACATATATCCTAATAGGAGTGAAACCAGGAATGAAAGAGAGGGGACAAGAGGACAAAGAGCAAAGATGTGGCCTCCAGGGCCATGGAACTCTGGGTAATATGGAAACAGACATATTACCACATGGGCTAGTGACAGCACCCAGCTTCCCCTGACCTGGTTTGAATCCCTGCTTGCCCCTTCTTGGTAGCAGAACTTGGTGACAATTTACTCAATTCCTCCTCTAAAAAGCAGGGAGGGAAAAGTCTTCTCTGCCAAGGGATTGTGTGAACTTGAGGTAACGCAGGAAAGCTCTAGGTCCACCCAGAGTGCCCCCTCAGGGATGGTGCCCCATGCTGTGTTCTCTCCACCGTGACTCTGAGCTCTGGCACAAGGTTTGAGATGGGGAGGTCCCGGTGAGATGACATCTCTCAGGCACAACTCAGAGTTTTGTCACCATCTGCCATACATGCCGCCAATGTGTTCTTGATGCTGGCGAATTACCTTGCTTTCTTGTTTTCCATATAGATAAATTAAGAGTTCACTCAAAGTGAATGAAATCTTTCTCTTTAGCTCTAACCCACCCTGATACATTTTTCTATTTCTATGATCAGCTTATTAGGTCAAATCAGGGACTGGCAAACACCAGTCCCTGATTTGTTCCTTGCACCTTGCACCTTGCCTTCACCTCTCAAGTCTCAGTTGACGTAACTCCTTCCGCTTGCTTCTTTGGGGCTTCCTGTGGTTAAAGACACAGGGCATTATAGATCTAGGTGAAAGGGAGTTTTTGGTGGTGGTGTGTACCATATAAGTTTTCCACTAGCCTATAACCCAGAGATTAGTCTAGTTGTTGTATTGAGTCCATTATTTTAAATAAGTATTTTAAATATATTTTAGAAAACTGTTTGTTATCTCATAAAAAATAATGGCAAAAGCCAGAAATATATCCACATCCTGTCCTCCGAGGGTCAAATGATTTTTTTTCCTTAATTAAGATAAAATTAGCTACCTAAGAAGGAAGAGAAGGAAATTTTGTAAAGTGAAAATAAATCAAGCTCCCAGGCAACCCTCTCACCCAATAGTCAAAATGGTAATTACCACAATCACACAGGACTTTAAGATCTGTGGATAAATGGGTCTGGTTACTTATAAAATGTTATTCTTATTATCTTATTAAATATCCGGTAAGTAGGGAATTTTTACCTGCATTCAGAATTTACAGCACACCACAAATAGTCTTTTATGTCTCAGCTGGTGAAACCATAAAGAGGTTGGCATTCTACAAAACAGCTTTTCACGGAAAACCTAATTCAATTTTAAGAAAATGAATGTGAAGGGAAACTACCTGTTCCTGGTCTGTCAATAGTTCTGTCCTCCCACTCACGCCTGTCCCAGCCTGAGTTCCTTTATCCTTCCCTAAAAGGCCTCAGGAGTTTCCAGGTTGTCTGAACAAACAATTGTCATTCATTGTTTGATAGGTAGCTTCTGCCAGAGGGAAATTCATTAAGGGACGATTTTGGAGGAAATAATAAATGCATGGAAAGTTACACAGGATGGTAAGTGGCTGGTTACAAGTTCCCCAGTCTTCTCTTTGAAGTAATTCCATTATCAGCAGATAACTATGGCTCTGCTGGGAAATGCAAAGATGTCTCTGTCCTTTCCAGTGTGTTCTCCCTCTGCTAGGCAGGAGACACAGTTTTAGTTCATTAGTCTAATGTTACTAAAATTTAAAACATTTTAAATATCAAAGCCAAAATGGAATCAAATCAGAAGTATAAAGTGCTTCTCTGTTTTAAACTACAACTTGGTTTCCCCTTTTCGGCGGGGGCAGGGGGAGAGCAGGGGTGATGCACCCCTTCAATTTACAATCATTATCCTACTGTTTTCGTCTTTTGGGTTTGGGGGTTCCTCATTGCTTGACTATGAGCATAAGAGAATTCAAAATTGCGTCGCATCTAAGCAAAGCAAAGTTTATTATTGTCGCATCTAAGCAAAGCAAAGTTTATTAGAGGCAGTGCATCTGGGAGAGGTCCAGATGGGCAGAGGCCAGGGAAGAACAACTGCAAGAAAGGGTGGGGGACTCCTGGCTAAAATGGGGTGCAAGAGGCTGTTCATACTGGCCCTTCCTGGGTGCACTGTGCAGGTACCCCTGGGTTGTTGGTGTATCAGTCCAGGCAGCTCTTCCTCAGTCACCCCTCTTCTGCTGTGCTCTGGGGTGTAGTTTTATTAGCCCTCGCAGCAGGTGGGGGCAAAGGTCTGCTTTCCTGGGGCTTTGTGGGCCCGCATGTAAGTTGAGGTGGAGAACTACCTTCGCCCCTCTGGGCAGTTTTTGGTTCTCCCCACACTTTATCAGCTCTGGCAGGTGTTTCCTGGGGGACCTGGCTATAGCTGGCTACTTAATTTTCTCTAGGCATCGCCCTTCCTGTCCTTCTAACATTATCCTTGCCTAATTTTCTTCTTAAGTGGCTATCCCACAATCCCTTTTTAGAAGATGATGACAGTGCTCCTAAATGAATCTCAACTGATGGAATTTTGTGCAGAGAAAGAAGGAAACTGGGAGAGGGAGGCCAATGGTGAAAAAATTAATGCATATAGCTACATTTATTGAGCCCTGTCTATGAACCATTGGGACAAGTCCCTCAATGCATTTTTTAGCAAATATTTTTACAGCTACTGTAAGGCAGTTATTATTCCCTCTAGAAAGCTGAGGAGATAAACAGTTGTTAAATAACTTACCCAGATCATACTTGCTCATAGCAGCTAAACCAGAGTCCCAAGCAGACAAGTCCCCACTGTCTTGTGGTTTAGACGGACTTTTTAATCATTTTAGCTGAGGCTAACTGGCTTGTTTGTTGTTTGGTTATTACTAGAGTGATCAGATAATTTGTCATTCAAACTGGGGCCATTTTGAGGATAAGGTGGAAACTTTTAAAAATTATAGCCTGGCCTCCCTGGTGGCACAAGGGGTTAAGTCTCCACACTATGAAGCTATCAGCAGCCACTGCAGCAGATCTCTGTGCTTCCCACATGGCGCAGCAGTCCTCTCCTGCCATGCCCGCTGCTCCCCTCAGCAGTGTATTTCAGTAGATCTGCCTGTTCTGCTCCCCACTCTGTCTCTGGTGAATCCTCTCACCACCCCCCCATACCCAGACACCTCTAACCTACACCCTAGCTCTTACATGCATAAATAAATAAATCTTTAAAATAAAAAATAAAAGTAAAAATAAAAATTATAGCAGGACAACAGGCATAAATGGGGGCTGTCCTCGGGAAACCTGATGTGTAGTCAACTTAGTTATTAGGAACTTGAAATGCCACTTTCTTTAGAAACAATGTGACACCTGGTAGCAAGAGTCCCAGGTCTAGCCATCCTTCTCTCTTAAGTTTCCCTTCATACGGCCTAGGACACTTGTTGCCTTCACAATAAAATAGTGAAGTAAAATTCTCTGTCCTCCAAAAATATAGAATTCTTCCCCCCCTTAAAAATTCCTATTTTAATGAAGAATCATCTTTTAATGTACAAGTGTATAGGCTGATAAAAAAAAAACTCTTCAATGATGTTTTTAATGGTTTTAAAGTGACACAGAATAATGTGTACAGAATATTATCATTTGGGTGAAATAAAAGGACTTTTATATATCTGCTTGGTGGTCATATCTGTATTGCTGCCCATATGCTTATGCAGGCAGAGCACATTCTGGACAACACATATAAGAAATGTTTACTAGTGGTTGTGTAAGGGAAAGGATCTTAGAATCTGCGGTAAAAGGAAGCTTATTTACTTAGCATATTTTTTTGTCATTCAAATTGATTTTTTGCCATGCATACGTTCTATTTCTCATGAGAAGAAAAAGTAATAAATAAATATTTCTCACTTGGCAAAATTGTGGCATAGTCAATAGGAAAGCAGTTTAATTAAAGTATTAGCATTTAGTAAAGTAAAGCAGTCTGATTAAATGATTTTTAAGTGACCATTACCTCTTTTTTAAAAATTGACATTTTTAGAAGCAAATTGCTTCTAAACCAAAGGAACCCTTAATTGGTAGAATTTTAAGCAGCATAAAGATGGAAATAAAAAAGTTCTAGAAATTACAGGGCAGTCACACCTGCAGGAAATAGTGTCTCCTAAGTTGGTGCTACTCTTTACAGTGTCTTCCTTTTTTCCACTTACAGACACACAAATTTTCTAAAATGTCCCTTTTTTATGATGGAGAAAGGTTAGCTCCAACCATTATGTGGGGAAGAAATGATTGCAGAAGATGCAACTATTTCTAATATAAGTTCAGAAGAAGAATGTTTTTTTGGCCTAGTTTGGAGATTCAAAATTGCTTGGAATTTTCTGCATTTTTGCTCTCCACATAGACTTTTTCATAGCTTTACATAAATAGTGGGGGAAAATATCAGTGATGTGCAAAAATTTCATTTTATCATAGGTATTGAGACAACACGATGAAAAACTGGGTTCTCAAGCTAGTGCCTCAAATACTGCATAATTCAAACAAAGACAATCAATAAGCCTTAGAAAATATAGTGTCATGAAGGGTGCTTTATATGTGTGTAAAGAGAATTCTACTTTCCCATGTAATACCTGTTCTTCTCATTATAAAAACTTAATGTCTTTTGGAGCAGAAACTTTTCCTCCAAAAAGATGATAATTCCCACTCTCCCTTGCAACTATGAGCAGTATGTGACTAAGGTTTGGCTAATAAATTGCTGTGAGCCACTTCTACAAAAGCTCCTTCAAGGGAGTTAATGAAGCTAGGAGGAGTGTCCTTTTTGCCTTCTTCCTTTTTCTTTCATGCTTAGAGAGAACTTATGATTACTGGAGAGACAGCAAGGTCTAAGGATGGAAAAGCAAAAAGGACTTTAAGGAGCCACCATGAGCTCTAGAAAATCAGAAGTAGTATTTCTTTTCTTTTAGAAATGACCCTTGTTGGTTTAAATCATTGAAGTCACGTCTCTGACATTGACAGCTAAATGTAATTCCTGACTGATCTAACAAATTGCTTCTTTCTTTCGGGACAAATAATATCATGGAATAAAATAAATACGATATTCATTCATCATCATTCCTAATCTGTGCACTTTGCTGTGCCTGCTTTTTGTTTTGTTTTGTTTTTAATTAATCTAATTCAAAAATAACATTTCATCTCATAGAACAACCAAGGGCTAAGTCTTCAGTTTCTTGTGTCCCAGGAAATTCCTACTCTTTATGAACAACCTATCTTTCAACTCACAGAAACCAGAATTAATAATCATTCTGCTCACAAAATGACCCTAGGGGACATTTACTCAGACACACTGACTGTCACCATAATTGTTGGAACTGAAGTTATATATACAGATGAACTTTCCCCACTTGTTTATTTTCTATGTGGGGTGTCTCATTTAAAACAAATCCATTGTAAGTCCCCAGGCCCCAAATGTAGGCTATGTTAGAGATAGCCTTTCAAACTCCTCTCTTCTTTTTTTTCCACAAAAGAGGGGAGGTAAAGCTTGGATAAAAGAAAAAATTAAAAAAGAAAAAATAAAAACCATATTTTTAACAAAAGGATTTTTGAAAGCCTTGGAAAATGTTGTGTTCACTCACATAAGGCCCCACTGTTTAAAACATATTTTACTATAATTTTTCCTTCAAAATTCTGACATGAGAAGTTGAACAGGGCTCTTTCAGTGTACAACCCCGGGACATGGAGAAATAAAAAGAACAGTATTCCAACTAATGCATACTCAGTGGGAATCATAATATCGCATAATTGCTTGAAATCCACAGGCTGATCCGATGTCATCTTTAGAAATATGCAAGTTTCCCTTTGTTTTCTGCCTTACAGATATTTCCTTGCTTTAGGGCTTAACCCTTTCAGTTACTACCCCTAATAACTGAAACATAATTAAAAATTAATATAGCACTGACCTTCCTATACCCACTCCAAATGTTAGGTAAGATCCTCCAAATCTGCCAACTTTTAACAAAAACAGGAAATACAGATTTTAACTTTCTCTGTTAACCACAGTGTTCTTCACCCATTTCCTTTTCTACCTGTTTCTAAACACTCACACATTCATTCACACACAGACACACACAGACGCACAACTACCTTTAAATGTCCACAAGAAACTTCTAAAGAGCAAAGAGTTGCTATTTCAGAGCCTGTCACGACATGTTAAAAGTTCATCAACTTCCCCTTTAAAAAAAAAAAAAAACCCGGCAATGAGTCTAAAAATAATAATTCAAATAGATTTAGAGAAAAAAATCCTTAAATTTTCTTCCTCTGTAACATGATGTAAATCATAAATATACCACTGGTCTGGAAGTGATTACAACAAGCAATGAGACAAAAGATATTTCTAAGCGGACACTGCTGACAGTGAGTTCTGTTCTGCCATCAACAAATAAGAGGATTTGGGAAGGTAAGTTCTCATCAGGGCTAATGAGAGATTCACGCCATGATGAAGAATTCCGGAGTGTGCGTGTTCCAGGAATAAATTCTGCGTCCTGGGCCATCACGGACTGCAGGGACTCATTACAGAAGTGCGGCCTCCCATTCAAGGGGAATGAGTGCCTAGTATTCCAAGCATTCCTACTCGCTTCTCCAGCTTTTCCTTTGCTTGTCAATTGTTATTGTTCCTGACCTTCCAAACAGGAGGAGGAAATACTATAGGAACTGCTCATTCTAGAAACCTGAGTCATTCCTGAATCAGGCTCCCCCATTCCCTATGTAAGGGATGCCGACTCCTATCTGAGTTTCTCAATTGCTTTTAGAAAGCATTTCTTTGTCTCATCTTTCCCCACACCTTTTTCCCAAGGACAAGTGTTTCACTTTTTCACTCTTCTCAGAGACTTTCAACATTACGGTTGGATATTCAGTGAAAAGAACATCAAGAATTGTGCTTGGCCTGATAGTATAGAAGATGCTAAGGCCAGCCAACTCAAAGGGACACTGCGATGCCATTTTATAATTAAGCAGAGCACCCGCTGGACCGCATGTTATAACAGATGTTTCCTGGCCCCAGGTACTAAGCCAGCACAGAGTAAAACTGCCCAGAACCTCTCCCTGCGCCAAGATGGGTCTGTGTCTGGAACAACTCCTGTCTAGTGTCTCTTACTGTAATTAGAAAATGAGGCTAGCTTTGGTCATTAATTCCATTTGAAAAATAGCCATGGCTAAATTAAAAAAGAAAAAAAGAACATCAGAGTGCTTTTAAAATCGGAAAGCCCAATGGAGAAACTGGAGATAATTTATTGGTGATTTATTATTTCTAACAGTGTTTTAGACCTTCTATAAATTCGGTACAATGCCCTCTCCTCAAGATGATTTGCAAAATTTTCACTCCTTTTATAAAATGGATAAAATTAGAGGCTCCTTATGCTTAAGCTGGAAAAGAGTTTATAGATTGGTTAGTACCAGGAAATCAAACTCAGATGCTATAGCAGCCAGTTGGTAAATGAACACAGCAACGGAGAGCAAGAAAAATCATTCTGCCTTTTCTATCTAGTTTTCTTTCTTTTTCTCGTTTTCAATAAGAGACATGGGTACAGCAATCTCGCTCTCTTCTGAGAAAACAACAGTTCAAGCAGGGCTGCCATTTAGGTGGTGGGCACCTGAGCTTCACATCGTTCTCGCCAATTAATGTAGAGACACTTCTAAGCCCACTGAGTGATGGTCCCCCTGCCCTCATCCCCGGGATGTTGTTCTAACATAAAGGTGTCCATTCTGATGGGTCAGGACCCATACTTTAGTCATTAAATATTTTTAATATCACCCTTGGGCACAAATACCTCAATAAATAGCAACTGGCCCTTTGCCTCTGTGTAGAACAGAAGAAAAGACAGTAGAAAAGATGAAGTGACGGGGGCCCTGCAGGTCCCTTGCTCTAAAGGGGGTAGCTATACAGATTGTGTTGGAATGTAGACTGTGTGGCTAGATCTTCTGATTTCTCAAGGAAAAATAAAAACGTGTTCTTATATAAAATCTCCCAATGAAATTGTCACCTCATTCAAACACTGTAAAGGGTAGACAATGTGCTTCTGTGGTTCACATATGGCCTTGGTGTTTTCAGTTGCACCTTTTCCATTCCCGAGACACAAGAGAACTAACTTTTAAATGACTTGCGCAAAGAGCATTCAAGTGACTAGTGGCGGGATCAGACCTAGAACCTAGAGCCCTGAATCCCATCCGGTAAGCTCTGACCTTTGTAATAGGTCCTGTATACCGCCACGCACCCTTCGAGACTGTACACTCTATAGACTCTCCACCATAAGAAATGGGAACTTAAGTATTTTAGTTCTTTACAGTAGTATTTTCTGCTGAAACAGAAAAATAGACACTCATTTCCAAAGTTGGCATGTAAGATGAAAAAGATGACAGAAGTTCCCGAGATAACAGAGGTCTTGCACAACTGGAGAAAATTTGATTCTCTGGTTGGTTGGAAATTGCTTTTAAAACAAATAAAATGATAGGATTCTAAGAAAAGCATGTGAGGGGAAACTGTAGTATGGCAGGAATGCATCAAAGTGTGAAGAAACTTTACTATTAGGAGTGATCTGATTTCAGTGGATTTCAAGTTTCAGAGGATCCTGAGACCAATCTGTTTTTTTTCATAGCCATTCTTATTTTTGCTATCAAATAAGATTGTGAAGCCAAGTTTTTATGAAGTAAATTGTTTATATATTAGTCCATAGTTATTGAGCACCTACTATATACTGGACCAAAATCCCCGAGCATCTCTTATTCTCCCACCATATCTCTCTTACAATTTACACTGTTATTTAGTTGGTATTTTTTAATAATGTCTCTTTTCCTTGAATAGAAAAAAATTAATTGTCCTTGTGTTGGAACTGGGGTGACACCAATGAGTTAAATAATCCCTGACCTTAAGTCTCCATGGACCATTAATACATAAATAACTAACTTTCAAAAAAGTGTTGGAAGTGCTCTTTGAATGCAAAGAGGGAGCCATTAATTTCCCTTAAGTCAGTTGGGAGAAGGAGGAAAAGCCTCACCCCAGATGTGATATTGGGTTGAGCTTTAAGGAATGAGCAGGAATTTTTAAGGCCAAAAAAGGAGGGCAAGGTCATTCTTGGCAAAATAGAAGGCTTGAAGAGATGCACAAAAGCCCTAAAATGTGTTGGATATTTGGGGAATAGTGAGCTGTTCTGGAGAGCTAAAGCCAAGGATATAATGAGCAATACAGGGAAATCTGACTGTGTTCCATTTGAAATGCAGTATACGTAGCTGGGAGTATAATCTCTTACCCTAAAGATGAAGGGGCATTACCAAAGCTGATCGGATAGAGATGCAGTGTCTGATCTGCTCTACTTTACAGAAATAATTTTGCCTTCAAGGATTGGTGGGGGATGAGATTGGAGATAAGAAGGTCAATTAGAAGGCTGCCCAACTTCTTTGGGCAAAAGAGGGTGAAGCATTGAAGTAAAGGGTAGCAGACGAAATGAAAAGGAAAAGACAGATTTGAAATGCTTTGTAAGTTAAAACAGTAAAACTTGGTGACCAGTTGACTAAACTAAAGAGTGAATCCCAAATCTCTAACTTGGGTGGCTAGGTGGATAATAACGCCAGCTATGAGGACAGCAAGGAAAGCAGGACTTTGGAAAGGTGAATTGGAAGGTGGAAGTGATGAGGGGTTGATGAATTCTGGCTTGGAGCTATTAAAGCTGAAGTGTTTTCAGAAGACTGGTAGGTGAACATCGCCAGGAAAGCTTTAAAAACTGGAATTGGGGCTCCATAAGGAAGAATTATCAGCCATGACTTGATCTATGGAGACATACTTTTAAATGGTATAGATGGAACTATTTACCCTCAGAATCCTAACTTGAATATTTTGAAAACTAGTAGCAAAGAAAGATACTAAGCAGCATTTCAACCAGCTACCACATCACTTTCTTTTATACAACAAAACTGAGAACTCATTAAAAGAGCCTGGGCTTAGAATCATCCAGACACAGGTCTGAGTCCTGTTCATGCCGCTCAACTGATGTCTAATTTTGGACAGGTTAATATTTCATCCTTCTTAGCAAGACAAATGCCTTGAAGAAAACACTATTCTGAGGACTGGGAATGTAATGATAAATCAACCCTGCCCTTATGGATCTTAAATATCCTCTTCTATGAATCTGTAAGATTGCAGTGAGATCCTGTATATCAATAACCCAACAACAAACGTGTTGCCATAGAGATTACTGAAAACCTACCACTTAACTGTGTGCCAAGCACTTCTGTATTTGGTTCGTTTCATTTTTATGCCTATAACGTAGGTATGAGTGTTGTTCCATTATACAGTTGGAAAATTGAGCTTCACTGCCCTGCCCATGTTCACAGAGAACAAACCAAAATATTTCTGACTCCCAAAAGGATCTTCTTTGTCACCTTTCCTTTGCCAAATGCAAATGAGTGATGTAGACAAGCCCACCTTCTCTCTCAGTGCCCAAAAATGTGAGTGAATAAACCAGAATCTACCATTCAAGGAAGGTGCCGGTTGAGATCTGTGGCATACTAAAGTGAGGATAATCAAAATTCAAGGTAGACAAGAGAACACTGGTGTGATTTTCTGTAATGATTGTCAGGATACCTGAACCACCGTGATGTCCCACCGTGCTCTTCCTCCAGCCACGTAAGGCCAACCCTACACCGTCATACAGTGTGGCCCTGGCTCTACGTTTTTTTCTATCTCAAATCATTTTTTGGTGTAGATGGAGAAGATAATTTAGAGAAGCCTCGATGTGAAAGCATTTTGGAGGTAATTTCCACTCCAGTAATGAAATGCAACTGCTTAATAGTCATTCTGTGGAAACGTTACAACTCCAGTCCGTCTTTCTGTCTTCCTCTTTGCTATCCGACTAAATCTGCATACCCACCACACTGGCCTGGTTCAGGCTCTCTTCATTTCTCCCCTGGCTTACATTCTGCCAACTGTCTCCCCTCTCCTTATCTTGCTACCATAATTATCCAAGCTTTTAACCCATTTAGTAGTTCTTTATCACCTAAAATGCATATCTACATTCATGTATGAACACAGGTTGCCTAAAACCTTTTAACCTTCATTTGCAATGCACAGAATTCTTTTTTTTAAAGATTCATTTATTTATGCACACAAGAGCTGGGGTGCAGGCCAGAGGTGTGGGGTGGTGAGAGGATTCACCATAGACAGAGTGGGGAGCAGAATAGGTGGATTTAATGAAGTACATTGCTGAGGGGAACAGGGGACAAGGCAGGAGAGGTCTGCTGCGCCATGTGGGAAGCTCCAGGGATCAAACTCATGCTGCAGTGGCTGCGGGTAGTTTTATAGGCTGAGACTTAACCCGTTGTGCCACCAGGGAGGCCCCAATGCACAGAATTCTTGATTCCCAAATGTTTCTTTCTATTTTTAATCTCTGATGCTTTGAAGTTGGCAGTCTCTCTGCTTGCCCTGGCCTTCTCTAAGTTCATCTGATGAATTCCTGCTTGTCTTTAAACACACAGCTTAAGAGTCATCTCCTCCAAGAAGCCTTTCATTACCTTTCCATGTCTTAGTATTTGTATCCCACAAGATTCTGCTTATAATGATATCAGTCACACTGAATGACTTTTACTTGTTTATGTCCCCTAATAGACTCTAAACTCTTTGTGCGAAAGCACATTATCCTCCATATCTCAGCATCTCCACACCCAGGAGAGCCCTAGCATATACAGTAGGAGCTCAATAAATATTGTTGCATTAAATAAACGGAATCCAACTGTTATTATCGTGATCACAACACATGGATAGTGGACTCTCACGGGAATATAACAATGGTGGCTCTTACAGTTAGTGCTCAGAGTGATGGAAGGAGAGAGGCCAAACTCCTTGCTGATTCTGAAGGGAAGAAAAGATTCATTTCTTTTCTCTAGAATAGGAAGTAAAGAAGAAAAAGCTAGAGGAGAAATGTGTTCATTTTGTCACTCTTGGATACCGAAGATTGGGATGTGAGTGCAGGCCAAGCCACTTATCTTAGAAGGTTTTGACAAATTTTCTGGGAAAAAGAAAAGAAATGGATAAAATTAAAATCTGTGGTCAGAAGGTTACAGAAAGGAAAGACACACGTTTTTTGCTAGGGAATAGGAAGTGGTCTTGTCTTCCACAGCAGGGCTGTCTAATAAATCTGGAGAGTTTTATTGACTTCATAGGCGCAAAAATAACCACCCGGAGAAGACATCGGGTTTCACTTATTTTGTTGGAAAGTAATTTTTCACAGACGCGAGGTTAAAAGAAAGTGGTTGCACGGGCTTCGGCTGTGGTGGTGTGTCTTCTGGTATGCGTAATGCAACTGGAGCTCTATTCTGGGACAATGCCCAGTTTCAGAGGTCTAAAGCCTCTGTTGAAAGCAACGAGGACAGAGTGTTGCCAAAATTTTATGTATGCAACTGTAGATCGATTGTCTTAGTGCAGGGATAGACTTTGATCAAGAACGTCTGGAGGGAGGGGTTTCATTAAATGTTGTTTTCAACCCTTTTGCAATTCTACAGCTTTTACTTCTACTTGTTCCTTAGTCTACCACAGACCCCAAATAGCCCCGATGCAAAGAAATCTCTCCCAAGCCCACGTCTGTTTCTTGGGCTGCAGCAGTGACTAGCATAGAAGGAGCCCTTGAGTAGAAAAGACATAGAGTTTAGGAAAGTTTTGCTCCTGTTCCCTGGTGTTTGGTCTCCTGTTCGACCATTCAAAGAGGAAAATGCTTGAAGCTCTCCCCGTCTGCTTCATGTCTGGGATTCATTAGGACAACTTGAAAAGTTCCCCTACATGAAGACAAGCTTTCCTAAGAAAAGGATTGATAAGGGTGTATGTTTGTTGGATGAGCTCTTCTTTGAAAAAATTTCTGGCCCAGACTAGAAAATTCTATCAGTCTTAGAAGTTTTGTGTCCGTTTTTGAACTCCTTTCACTTGTCCTCATAATCATAGAAAAGATGGCACCCAGGTCATACTCCTAAATTTTCACAACGTTCACATCACTATCTCACGGTGAACCTGCAGCTGCTTTCTCCCACAGGGCAAGGGAAACTTTTTTTGTGTGGTCATATTTCTCCTCTCCATCAGCCAGGGCACAGACAGTCACTGTGGTCTTGGCCAGCGTGGTGGTGAGCAGAGCGGCCTGGTGTGCGGGGGCCACACTCTCCTGAGCCTGCAGCAGCCTCCATGAGCGTGGGCTGGGATTGAGAGTGAGACAGGAGACCACAGGATCGGGAATCAGCAGATAAAGTCTAAAGCCTCTCCATCAGAAATAATCACCTTATCTTACAGATGGCAAAGATAAATGGGTGGTTTCGAAACATATTTCTTTAGCAGCAGAATCCTTTCTCAAAGGAAAAATCTTAATGAAATAGCAAACATTTATTGAGTCCTTGCACTAAGCAAGCACCGTGCATGTAGTATATTTAATGTAATCTTCACTACCCTCCAAACAGGCACTGTGATCACATCTGTTTTATGGGTGGATGAGGAAACTAAGAGATCAGCTTCCTCAGGTAACACAAGATGTAATCTACCATAGCAAACTGACCGAAGCGGAACTCAGGGTGGAATTAGCATTGGAATACCAAGAACTTCTGCCCACCTCCTGCCTTACTCCTCCATCGCTGTCTCCCTGATGCAAACCTGCATGAAGCAGAATTTTAAAATCTTTTGACTGGATAGCCCCTAAAGTATCTCCCCAGTCTAACACCCAGTGATCCTAACTTTGGAGATAGAAACCATAGTGATTCTCAAAAGGAGCACCCAAATACTGGATACCGGTCAGCCTCCCTTCTCTTTGATAGACTGATTCAAAGTCATTTTTCACATACCTTCAAAGAATAGATTTAACAACTTACTTTGCTCCAATAAACATAGGGATGAAATCAAGAAATTGTGCCGCTGTAAACATTTTGATACTGTCAGAGTAAATGTGTTGTTTACATTAAAACAACAGTGCCAAAGCCAGGACCGATTTGTATTTCTTTAATACTTAAGGCATTAAGTATTCTATAACTAGCACATTTGCTTAAACATTCACCAACAAATTATTTCTAATAAACCCAGCTAGACACTAGCGTTAAGTGATAGAATTTTACCTCTCACATTAGCTAGCTATCTGTCTGGGTGCTGGCTCACTCAGGGCTGAAGTTTCATCAGGGAGGGGGAGATTTTTGATCTTTTTTGTTAGTTTCCACAAAGGGAAAAAGCTCCACAGGTTGAACCTCTTAACTCCTAACTCACATCAGACATCCCCAAATTGCATGAATTTAGTGCTTAAGGGGGATGGGGAAACAGCCTCCTTCTTACAGTGTGGTTGGGGGTGTAAATTGGTATAAAATTATTGGAGGGCAATTTGGCAATAGCTATTAAAAATGAAATACTCATACCCTTTGACCCAATAATAATACACCTTCTGGGAATTCATCATAAAGAAATACCTCTACAACTGCTCAAAGATGTAAGTGTAAAATGATGTTTGCAAGAATACTTGTTACAGGAAAACTGGAAAGAACCCAAATGTGCATTAAGAGGCAATTGGTTAAGGTACAATACCATGGCATCATTAAAAATACGATTAAAAAGATCACTTTTTACAGACTGGCATGGAAGGCTGCCGAAGACATATTGCTAGGCAGAAAATAGCACACTTCAGAGTTGAGAGTATCATCTCATTTTGTAAAATAACAAACGAAGTTTCAGTCTATGCCTTGAAAACATGTTAGCTGCTTTTCTCAGCTGTGTGGGATTATGGAAGATTTTTCACTTTTTATGCTATATATTATAATGTTTCAAGTTATTTATGTGTGTGTACGTATGTAGAAATGGTATAAATAAGTATGCCATTACTTTTGTAATCAGAAAAAGTTAATGTTTCTGTGACTTAATCCCTTGAGAGCCCTGTTAGGAAAGTCTAGAAGCCTAGTCCAAGTCTATGACTTTACTGGAAAACAAAAATAGGCTGAGAATGGAAAAGGGGTGCTGCTTTACCAACAGGAGGACAGTCCATGGAATTTCTCTGGCCTTTAGAGCCTATGAGCCATTGAAATAATTAGTTCACAGTGGAGTGTTTTCTGTCAAGAAGGAACTAAGGAGAATAAACTTAAACTGCAGTCAGTTTTTGAACCAATGCTGTCATTGAGAGGACATCTGAGGCCCAGAGATTCAAGCTAAGCTGAACACAATTAACACAACGCCAGGGATGGGCATGGTGTATAGCAGGTGTCCATAGAAAGGTGAAGAGGATTTTGTGTTTAATTTTTACACTTTTATCAAGCTAATATTTGGTGCAATTTACCTAGTTCAAGGTGGTCTTCCATTTGGGGAAAGGAAGTCTAAGCTTATACAATAAAGGAGACTCTTCTAATTTATTTTTTTGAAGATTTATTTATTTATGCATTCAAGTACTGGGGTGTAGGCCAGAGGTGTGGGGTGGTGAGAGGATTCACCAGAGACAGAGTGGGGAGCAGAACCAGCAGATTGACTGAAGTACACTGCTGAGGAGAGCAGCAGGCAAGGCAGGAGAGGTCTGCTACGCCATGTGGGAAGTTCCCTGGCCGGGGATCGAACTCATGCTGCAGTGGCTGCGGATAGCTTCATAGACTGAGACCTAACCCACTGTGCCATCAGGGAGGCCCAGAGTCTCTTCTAATTTTAAAATAGAAAATAGTTACAGGACTTTGGAAGGATCTCCTGAGCAGGGACCCTTAAGCTACATTTGCTTCTCAGAAATTTAGTC